>VXBI01005460.1:361230-378639 GCA_013397375.1 Toxostoma redivivum
CCTGTGAATAGAAAAAAAAAAAAAAAAAAAAAAAAAGGAAAAAAGGAAAAAAAAGGCATCTGGACACTGCTGTGAGTGTAAGGGAAGGCAGGAAAGAAGTGCTAAAACATTATTTGCTCCGCTGTCCTTAGAGCGGGCTGGTGCCAATTGCTGTGATGGGCACAGGGACCTGCCCTGGCAGAGCTCCCCACGAGCCCCGAGCCGGAGTGGCCTTGCTGGTGTCACCTCGTCCTACCGGGACAGGGAATCCACGGCTGGAGCCAGCTCACGGGCCCCTTTCCCCACGCCTTTTGCCTTTTCTCTGACATTCCTCAGCCATTTCTCAGCCGTGCTTGTGCTCCCAAAGCCTTCCCGAGCTCCAGTCCCTGGGACACCCACGTCCCCCGGCAGGAGCCGGTGCCATCTGCGGGGGTGGCACTGCCCTGAGCCAGCCATGCCCGGCTCTGGCACACCGAAACAGGCCAGCAGAGGGAAGGACAGGGCAGGGGACACTGAGCCATCTGCCGTGGGGGGAGAGGTGTCCTCCTGCAGACACAGACCTGCCCGGCAAGACGGAGATGTGCATCACAAGTTTGCCACTGTTGAGGTCCCCAGACCCGGTCTAAGCCTCTCTCTGGTGCTGATCAAAGGTTAGTCCAGAATAATGGCTCCGGGGGAGGGATCCTGGCACATAATGAGCCCTGTGTCCTGCCTTTGTGTCCAGGTTGGGCTGCAGCACAGGCGGTTCTCACTCCAGTGACTCCGACACCTCTCCCCCCGCCCTCATCCCAGACTGGAGCTTGGCGCGGTCCCATCCCGCGTCCCCCTCGCTGTCTCCCCGATTGTCATGCTCCGAGTGCCAGGCAGCACCAAGAGCGGATTTCCAGAACCTTCCACAGGCTGGGGGCGAGAGGGCTCCGCAGCCCCAGAGCCTGCGCTGAGGAGGATCCGGGGTGGGTCTGGGCTGCAGGAAAACAACTCAGACAGCCGGGAATGGGGTTTGGAGACAGGGAGGGATGGGGAATGGGGTTTGGAGACAGGCAGGGATGGGGAGCAGAGTTTGAAGGCAGGCAGCGAGGCAGGATCAGGAGTTTGGAGGTACTCAGTGATTCAGGAGCGGGGTTTGAGGCAGACAGGGATGGAAGAGCGGTGTTTGAAGACACTCAGGGATGCAGGAGCAGTGATTCAGGAGCAGGGTTTGGAGGTACTGAGGAATGCAGGAGCAGGGTTTGGAGGTGCTCAGGGGTGGAGGAGCAGGGTTTGGAGGTTCTCAGGGTTGCAGGACTCCCGGCCAGGAATGTCGGGCTCTGCCGTGGCAGCACCGCCCTCGGCCCCGCTCCCGCTCCCGCTCCCGCACGGGTTTGTTGTTCAGACACGATTGCATATGTATGAAGGGGACAAGATGGGCTTTGACACATAAATTAGCACTTGTCAGCTGCTCCCGGGAACACTTCCCTGCTGCAGCCACTGTCAATTCCGCCTTCTCCAGCACGGCAGTGCCAGGCACAGCGGGCAGCAGCGCTCCGGGCAGCGCCCAGCCCCTCGCTCACGGATCCCGGCTCAGGGGCACGAATGCCACAAAATGACACCGTAATTAGCAGCCAAATGGCACTTCTCACTCTCGTCATATCTGCAAATTCGGGAATGACAAAGGACAAGGCTGATGAGACCTCGGGGCAGGGATTTCTCTGATCCCGCAGCGGTGCCTTGGGGTCCCTCCCCAGCTGCCAGGTGCCCTCTGGCTGTCCATGTCCTGGCACAGCTCAGTGCCTGTGCCGCAGTGCCCAGCCTGTCCCACACCATGTCCTGCCCTCCTGGCAGCTCAGCTCCACCTCAGCAGTGCCGCACCAGATAATCCCGAATATTAACATGGTTATCCCGATGAACACGAATAACACGATAAACAACTCCCATACACAGCTCTGCAGAGCCCAGGAACACACGGGGCTGCACATCACAAACACCAACAGGACCAGTGCTCTCAACAGCCCCAAAATCCTCCCAGGAGCCAGCTGCAGTAAAAGCATCTCAGCAGCAACTCTCTCACAATGAAGCAGAATTGCAGCGTTTTTCACAGCCCAGCCTCTAGCAGCATTTCCAGCATGTTGCTTTTGTGCAGACCACAACAAGAATAGTTGAATGCACTGCTAGCACAGAGTAAATATTGCTTTTCCTGCGAGATTCACACCCTCAGATGTTCAGCTTGAGCCCTGGGTACTCTCAAAGCTCTCAAAGTCTACTTTCAGTTCAAACCAAGTATCCCACCATCTGAAAAGATGAGAGTGTCTCATTCAAACACTGAATTCACCCAAACACGAGCCCAGGAGTTCATGGGGAAAGGACTTCCCCAGCCACCAATTTAGGGATCATTTATGAATTGCAGTAAACACACTGTGAGCTCATGGCTCATTCTTCTCTTCAACCATACACCAATAAATTGGGGCATGGCAGGACTGTGGGAACTGCCTGAGCTGGGAGGCAGCACCAGCAAAACAAATCTCATGGTCCTAACCTGGAAAGGTTTATTTCTCATTTATTTTGGTTTTTATTTCTCTTATTATTTTTCTCCCAAGAGGTTCTAGCACAACACCCTGAATTAAAGCCTTTGAGCTGCAGTCTGGGGGATCCCAGTAAATATTCTTACCATATTTATCTCCATCTTCTCCTTTGGCACTGATCCTCCTGCCCAGCACCTGAATGTGCTTCCCGCTGGTCCTGCTGTAGAGCTGGTAGAGCCGGAGCTGCTTCCTGCTCACATCGTCCCTCGCCCGCGTCTGGTTCTCCACGTGTATCCGAAAATCCACATTCTCCTCAGCAGCAAACATCTGGGAGCATGGGGAGAGAGAGCAGGGCAGGCTGTGAGCACAGCGGGGCTGTGGGGCACAGAAAATGGACAGAGCAGGGCTGTGGGGAACAGAGCAGAGACACAATAGGGCTGTGGGGCACAGACATGAACACAATAGGGCTGTGGGGAACAGAAAATGGACAGAGCAGGGCTGTGGGGCACAGAAAATGGATACAGCAGGGCTGTGGGGCACAGGGGGTGCACACCAGCCTGCCAAGGGCACTCACATCTGGCTGCCCTTCCCTCAGCATTTGTGTAATTCCACCCAGAGCTGCCTCTCCACATTAAACCAAACCTGGGGGTTACAATCAAACTGGGGGTTTTTGAATAAAAACTTCTGCTCGTCCCTGATTTGATTTAACCCTGGTCAAGAGGGAGACTGGGCAGCATGCACCCAAAAACCCCTTCACACCCAACGAATAGGAGAGCCCCAAAATTGATCCAAAATCTGTTCAGCTGTGATCTGTGAAGCATTTGCATCACAACATCCACACTGTCCACTCCAAACTCACAGGTGGGCAACATTCTGGTGGCAGACTCCCTTTACAGGACAAGAAATGACTTAGAAACATGGCCTGCAAGCAAAAGTGTTCTGATGTGTCAGTGTGGGGAGGGAACTGGCAGTGAAAATGGCAAAGGTCAATAAACCCTGGTTCAGATCCACTCCAGACTAAAACACATAAAGAAAGTGGCCAGAGCACAGCAAAGAGCCCCACTCCAGCCTCCTGCACATCATCTCATACCCGCAAATACTGGGAAGCCTGCAAGTCCAAGCCTCAGCAGAGCTTTGCAGCATTCCCAGTTATGTAAGGGACACCCAGGCCAGCAGGAAGAAAACCTGAGGCAGGCAGTGCTGAGCACCAGAGCTCCAGGAAGCACCCTGAGCCAAACATCAGCTCAGCACAGCAGCAATGAGGTTCTGTGGGATTGCCTTCGGTGCTGGCACTGAAATCTGGGATTTTGGTATTTGACATTTTGAGCAGAAAGTGATTCAGCTCTGATTTTGCTGTTGAAGCCCCCAGGGAGCTGAAGGCTCAGGCACAGGGTGGGTGAGGGAGGCTCAGGGCAGTGTTGGGACATCCACAGCCGTGCCAGAGGTGACAGACAGGGCTCACAATGATTCCACTGCCAGAAAACAGCGCAGGCAGGAGCTGTGAGCCAGGATGGGGATGTGAGAGAGGAGCAGCCCTGGCACAGGGCATGGCAGGATGGGTGCCACAGCTGGTGCTGCCAGAGCTCTGCCAGCTCAGAGCTGGGCTCTGCATGCCCTGTGCCCCCCAGGCACCACAGCTCCACCTGAGCACAGCACACAGCACCTGGCTTTGGACAGAAATCACATTCATTTCTTTTTTCCTTGCCATGTCTTTCCTTGCTTTCTTTCCAGATCCCATTGTTGCAAAGGATGCTGAACTACCAAACCCAAGGATGTTCCAGTCTGCCTTGTGCCCACAAAGCAAGGCCATTTGCAGCTACAATTCTGGCTCCATAATTTTAAAATTTAAAACAGATTTTAAATCAAGATGACGTCGTTACATTGCTTTCACCACATGTTAATGAATTTCACATTTTTCTAGGAAAAAACCAAAACAGGTGGGATTGGAAGTGGGGGGAAGGGCAGGTTGCTTTGCTGTTTTGGAAACTCCCAACAGAAAATGCAATCTGTTTTCCAAAACATGTTTTAATTCTCTTCTGATTGTCTCTGGAGCACTCACACTGCAGAGCCCTGCTCAGTGCTCAGTTCCAGCATGTCACCAACACACCTGTGTCACAGCACACCTGTGTCACAACATACCTGGGTCACAACATACCTGTGACACCAACACACCTGTGACACCAACACAGCTGTGTCACCAACATGAATGTGTCACCACACACCTGTGTCACAGCACACCTGTGTCACAGCACACCTGTGTCACCAACATGAATGTGTCACAGCACACCTGTGTCACCACTGTCTTGCCTAAGCTCAGCCAATCAGGTACCCCTGCCCTTTGCCAGAAGGGCTCCAGCAGCACAGGGGGTGTCACAGGTGGTGTCACAGGAGGTGACACAGGGGGGTCACAGGAGGTGACATCTCCTCCTCCCCAGGAGCTGGCAGCACCCTCATGCCAGCCCTGCAGCAGGTGATGCAGGAGGTGATGCAGGAGTCAGCAGGTGACGCTGACCCCACACACAGCCTGTCCCACTCCAGCTCTGCCCCAGGGCAGGAATCCCAGGGGAGGAGCAGCCACAGCTCCCCTGGCAGCTGAGCTGTCCCTGTCCTGGCCAGGAGCTGTGCTCAGAGCAGCAGTGAAAGCACCCGGGCTCAGCTGCCTGCTTAAAGATAAGCTCAGCTTAACCACCCTGTGCAAACAGGATGCTCTGCTGGAGGGTGGCCAAAGGGAATTCACCGTGCCAGCCTGGGCTGCATCTGGCCTGCAGCAGAGAATATCAATACCACAAAATAAAATTTCATGCAGTGCTGATTTCATGAGATAAGACCTGTTGGATCATGGCTAAAATCCGCTCTCACAGAACCCCTTCCCTACAGGGTGCACTCCCTCAAGCAGAAAACCTCTCTGAGATATGGAAGTCCATGTATATACACCATAAGAGAGACTCTTCTATAAATCTCACAAAAATTAGTAACACATGTCTCCTTTGGCAGCTGATTGGCAACACTCAGTCAGGGAGGTCACCTGAAACCAAAAATACCCTTGAATGCAGAAATGTCTTTAAACTGAAAGCCCTTAAACTGAAGGGCTTTCACTCCTGTTCACCAGAGCAAGTTTTCTTTTTGTTTTCCCCATTGAAATGCTGTTACTGCACATGAACATTTCCTGCACAAAATGAGGAATATTCTCTTTTCTGCTTCAGTCTGACCATCCACAGCTCTGCAGGCAGCAGAGCAGAGCCTGGCTCAGGGCCCCAAAGGGAAGGGCTGCCTGCACCCTCCAGCTCCTGAGCAGGGCTGTGGGGCACAGCAGACAGGATTCCTGCAGGATTTGGACTTGTATTATGGTCTGTCTGTCCAGCTGGTACAGGCTGCTGTCCGTGCCAGTTTCAGCATCCCAGGACAGTGGTTTTGTGTGACTCCATCTCATTCTTTGGCAACCATTTATAACCTGCCAAATCCCAGTTGTTAAATCAGAGCATTGAATTTAGTTTCATTTTCACTCTTCCTCTCTTTTTCTTTTCTATCAGTTCCTTATCCATTTACTATTTATTTGTCACTCCACCTTCCAGTGATAATACACAGCTGCAAACACAGTTGGCTATATAGAGTTTATACAAGGGAATAAACAGCATTTCTTTTAAAAACAACCATCACCTCAAGCTCCAGAAGGAATAGAAGCACCTCACTCCTGAGAAGAAGCTGCTGTCCCTCGTGGGCTGTCCTTGCCCAGTGACTCAAGGTGGAGCATCAGTCCCACCTCCCTTCCCAAGCCAAAGGAACCAGAACTGACACCTGTCTTCTTTTTTTGCCAGATGATTCTCAAATAAGAGTGGATTTCACTTTAGATGGCTTTACAACCATCCTGCAGCCTAAAGAATGAGTCCCCTCTTTGTTAAAGCCCAGACTGGGGTGAGGAAAGGACCATTCTGCTGACACAGCCAAGGTTTCACTGAGCATGAGTCCAAGACAAGCTCAGGAGCAGCACAGGGCTGCAGCAGCAGCCCCGTGGTGCCAGCCCTGCAGCCCTGTGTGCCCATCCCTGCACTCACAGATGCTCCGGAACAGAGCAATTCCAAGGTCAGTGGAACCCTGCCCGTGCCAAGCCACGTTCCCAGGGTTTGGCTTTCCCCCCAGCCAGCCTCCACACACTTTGGGTTTGCTATTTGCAGCTTTCCAGTAACAGGGGATGTTAATGTGTTATTGTTTGTGTCACAAAGCGTTACAGCACGAGATGTCCAAGGCCCACGGTGTGGCCAAGTCAGCTGGGAGCCAGGATTCCCAATTTCCTGGGGTTCTGCTGTTTGTGCCACTGAGCACTCAGCAGGGAGCAATCCATGTGTCATCCCCCAGCTGAACCAGGAACACCAAACCCCTCAAAGACAAACAAATCAGCCTATTCAAAGTCCTCTCAAACGCCATCTGATAAGCAGGAAATACTTATTACCTTCCAGCCAGCAAATCAACCTAATATTAATGATTTTCTCCATGACCTTCTAAGCACATGAACGTTAACTCAGTAAGGTCAGCAAGAGGATATCCAAGACAGATCTCTCTCAAGCCCTCAAAGGCAAGTAACAAAACCTCTCTGCTTCCCTGACTTTGGCAGAATTCCTGCAGCAGGTCCCAGCAGAATTTGCCAGCTGCCCATGGCACACAGTGGAACACAGAGCTCTCCTTTTCCTCCAGTGAACTGCAAAGCCAACCCACCACAGGATGTTGTTACCTTGGTGCCACAGAGCCAGAGGAGAGCTGGTGAGCAGGGTTTGGGCGTGGTCCCTTTTTGGGAGCAGTTTGGGAAAGCAGCTCCCAGATGTGCAGAGAGGGCACTTGGGCACTCTGTACTCCCAGTGGGAGAGAGGCTGTGGGGCAACACTGCCAGAATCCCACAAATGGACCCAAGCCTTTCCAAACAGCACAACTTAGAGCTTTGCTCTGGTGTTTGCTTCTTCCTGATACCCATGGATTTTTTTTTTTTTAACTTGAAAAATAAATATCCAACAATTTAAGCTGCATTCTCAGCTGTGGGAGATGTCACCATGGATGGTGACAGTGCACCCTTCGGGATGGTGTGTGAGACAGGACATGGAGCCCTGTGGAAGTGCTTGTTCACAGTGATCAGATGTGAGACTCCACAAAAAACTCTATCAGTGGCATTCACAAAGTGTTCCACTTGAATGCTTTTTGGTATTTCTTTTTGGTGAGAGTGCTGGAGAAGGAGAAGGAAATGGGTGACTCAGGGATCAAGCCTGCCCATCCCTTTGGATTTCAGAAATGTTAAATAAGACCCAAAGAGAGCACATTTGCAGGGCTTGGGAAAGGGGACACAGCTCTGTGAGGTGATCCAAACACTGCCCTGCAGGTGAAGCCTCTTCCCTGCAGAATTGTCCTGTTCATCCAGAGGCAGATGGCACCTCCTGGGGCAGAGCCAGAGCCCTGCTCCCTCTGGACTCACAGGGCTGGGGATGCAGCCACGCTCAGCCACACTCCCACACGTCCCAGCCATGCAGCACTGCAGCAGCAATGCATGGAACTGTGTTACTGAGCCTGCTGAAACCATCAGGGAGCCTGCAGGGACTGCCAGAACCTGGAACCTGAGAGCTTGAGGAAATGAATGTTTTATGGCCCATCAGTCAGTATTCCACCATTTTCTAGAGAAAGATGATGCCACCTTCAAGAAAACCAAGTTCCTCCTTTTGATGGTGGAATGAGCCATGGCCAGAACTGTGAAAATGCAGCATTTGTGATGTGCTGGGATTCTAAACTTGTTGCACACTGGGAAATGGTTAATCTGGGGAAGAGCAGGGTTCCAGCCCTGATGAATGACTTTTAAAATCCCAGCTGGAGGCAGGACAGCTCTGCCCAGAGTGCTGCTGGAGTGCTGCAATGCAGCTCCCAGAGGGGCTCCAGCCCCCCAGGCTCTCCTCTGTTCTCACTGCTCAGGACAGGCCAGCGCCAGCAGCCCCTAGGTGACATCGCTGGCAATGTCCCCACGAGCTCAGCTCCCTGCACGGGCCAGCCCAGGAGCTGAGGGAGATCTGCAGGATGCCACAGCTTTGCCATGGGCTCCTGACAGCTTGGGGCTCCAGAAATATAGCTCAACTCCTTTTCTTATTTTTCTGCAGTTGTGATTTACCTTTATGATGATTATTATTAGTTAATGGCTGGTATTATTTTACCATGCTATCCATCAGGCAAAGAGCAAGCAAGGCTCTTTTTTCCTTCCCTTCTTTGTCTTTTTTTCTCTTTTTTTAATGCTTGTTATATCTGTGCTGTATACTTCCTCTGCACACAGAAATATCCCTTCAAAGCTTGATATTATTGAGCAGCTTTCAACCATGCCCAGCAGAGCCATGCATTCTCTGCGTTTGTCTGGCCTTTGTTTCTAGGAATGAAATGCCAATGGCTGAACAGTGTGACTTCGTTTCACTCCTTCATTCCAATACTTGTTCTATTTCTATCCCACTGGGTCAAACTCACCTATTGTGAGACCTCACCGATTTCAATTACATCAGGGATTAATTTGTTCCATGGTGTTGAAGCTGTTAATACAATCCTGGCTGGCTCTAGATTAGAGAGCAGGGTGAGACCTCCCTGGCAGGCAGTGTGTTTAACAGCAGTCTTCATCTGCAGTTTTGTTCAGCACTGGGGTGGGGTTTTTCTTCCCTTTGTGCCCCTTTGCCCCTCTTTTCACAATCTTCCTCTTCCTTTCTAAATTGCCCTTATCAGAACTGGGTGGTCCCTGTGCCTTTCCCGTGCCTGGCCCGGTGCTGCCTCCCGGGGCTCGCCAGGGAGGTCAGGGCTGCAGGAATGACCCAGCACCACACGAGGTGCCCACGGCAGCCCTGGCACCTCCCCTGCCCATGGTGCACTCTGCTCCACAGGGAGTGCCTGTGCCTGTGTCCATGGCTGTCCCCTGCACTCTGCTGGCAGTGCCAATGTCCTTCACATGGTCCCTAGGAGCTCTGTGCTGCTGCCAGCCCTCCTCACTGCCCACACCAGCACACACAGGTTCCTCAGAAGTGACTTCATGCCCTGTCCCTCCTCACAGCCTCGCTATTGCTGCAAAGAAATCTGCAGCAGGCTCTGCAGAACAGCTCCAGCCAAGCGCTGTGACACCAGGGACCGGGAGCTTGGCATGGCCAGGCTGCCTCTGCTACCTGGACAAAAACAGCTTTTATTGATGGCACACCCCTGGCACACCCCTGACACACCCATGGCACACCCTGACACACCCATGGCACATCCTGGCACACCCCTGGCACAGCCATGGCACACCCCTGACACACCCATGGCACACCCTGACACACCCATGGCACATCCTGGCACACCCCTGGCACAGCCATGGCACACCCCTGACACACCCATGGCACACCCTGACACACCCCTGGCACACCCATGGCACACCCATGCCAGGGCTGTCCCTGTGACCTGTGCTGCTCCCCAGGGCTGTCCCTGTGCCACCAGGGCTGCAGTGACACCAGGGCTGCAGTGACACCAGGGCCGTCCCTGTGACACCGGGGCTGCAGTGACACCGGGGCTGCAGTGACACCAGGGCCGTCCCTGTGACACCGGGGCTGCAGTGACAGCAGGGCTGCAGTGACACCGGGGCTGCAGTGACAGTGACACCAGGGCACAGCTCCCTGCGGGCCGTTCCTGGGCAGGAGCTGCAGCCCCCACCCCAAACCCTTCCCAGCCATTTGTCCATCCCTGGAGCTGAGAGCTGAGTGCAGTGACTGTGACACTGCCAGGCTCAAACTCTGCTGAGCTCCCTCCCCTGCCCAGGGCGCTGCTCCTGCTGCAAACCCGGCTGGCACAGCAGCAGGGCACAGTGCCAACCCCCAGCCCACTGCCCTGGCCCTGCCCAGGCATTCCCTAACCCTGGAAAAAGCAGAGTTATTCACCACAAGGACTTCGAATGTCAGCTTGAAGCACAGGCTGCCAGGTCCAAGGTGGCATCTCTGCTCTTCTGCTTGATACCAGCCTCGGTGAGAGCTCCTCAAAAACAGGAGCAAAGGCACAAGAAATGCTGCAAAGAAATCTGCAGCAGGCTCTGCAGAACAGCTCCAGCCAAGCGCTGTGACACCAGGGACCGGGAGCTTGGCATGGCCAGGCTGCCCCTGCTACCTGGACAAAAAACATCTTTACTTGATGGAGAAAGCTGAAATAACCTGCCCTGCTGTGCAGGAGTGAAACCCGAGGGATACTCAGGAAAACCTGAGGGATACTCAGGAAAACCTGAGGGATACTCAGGAAAACCTGGGGGATACTCAGGAAAACATGGGGGATACTCAGGAAAACATGGGGGATACTCAGGAAAACATGGGGGATACTCAGGAAAACATGAAGGATACTCAGGAAAATACGAGGGATACTCAGGAGAACCCCAGGGATATCAGGAGAGCGCTGCCATCAGAAGGAGATGGAAGATCACCAAACCCCAACCTCCCCATAGGAGAATGAACATTTTCAGGGCAGCTCTTCAGCTGACCCAGAGCTTGTCCTGGGATCTCCTCTCGCCCGGTCCCCGATCCTCCCAGAACACAGATCCTGCTCCCACTGCAGAAAAGCAACTCCCTCTAGGGTAGAGCGCGGCAACTGCCGAGCTGAGCAGCGGCCGGGGCAGGGCGCACCGAACGCCTTTTCCATCGCATCTGCACAAAACAACTGTCCCCACACAGCTGCCAGGCACCGAGCTGCCTTCTGGGAGAGATCCCTGGGGAATTATCCTGGGAACGATCCCACAGCACTTTCCTCTGTCAGCTGTCCTCTCTGGAAATCTTTTAATAACTCCAGTCAGTTCCACTCCTGCTCATTGGGACAAGTTTAACACCCAGTGCCCCTCTGTGGGGACGGTGCCAGGGGAAGGGATCTCCTCAGGAGTCCCTGCCAGCCACACCAGGATGGAGCAGCACTTGGGCATGCTGATGTCCCTCTGTGCCAGCCCTGCTGCCACTGAGCTCCCTCCTGAGCAGCACCAGGATCAGTCACAGCCTGGCCTGGGCTGGGAGGGACCTGAAGGATCACCTGGTCCAAATCCCCTGCCAAGGCAGGGACACCTCCCACTGTCCCAGGCTGCTCCAACCCCAGTGTCCAGCCTGGCCTTGGGCACTGCCAGGGATCCAGGGGCAGCCACAGCTGTGCCAGCCCTGCCCACCCTGCCAGGGAAGCACTTTTCCTAATATCCCATCTAAACCATCTCTCTGGCAGTGTGAAGCCATTCCCTGTGTCCTGGCACTACACCACCCTTTAAATTGTCTCTCCCTCAGTGCTTCAGCACTGCCTGCCCCTGCCTGAGGATCAATTCTGCTTGCACAAGTCACCCTGAGCCAGCCCCAGCCTGCTGCCCCAGCCCCAAGGGCTCCATCAGCATTTTTGCTCCAAGTTATGAACTCTGCTCCAGGCTGTCCCATGGAGCACCCACAAAACCCATCAGCATTAAGAAGGAGAAATAAAAAATATCCTGGCTGGGGTGGTCTGTAAAGGCTGTTCCAGGATCAGCCATAGCTGCCAGCAGTGATGGAAATTCTCCTTCCCAAAAGCACTCTGAAATACATCCTCGAGCCCTATTACCTCTCCTGTTTATACCACACTCCATTATTGAGAAATCCCCAAATAATTTGTTAGCCCACAAGCTCCCGCACTAACAGGGCCATAAATTACATCTCCAAAGCCCATCACGTGCTGTTCCCAGCGCTGGGGCTGGACCAGAGCAGCTCCTGAGCCTGCAGAAGGCAGCTCTGCCCTGCACCAGCCAGGTTTGTCCCTGAGCATCCAGGGAGGGTCCCAGCCCTTGTCCTGCCTCACTGTGCTCTCCCCACCCCAACACAAGCACACAAAAGAGGTTTTCTCTGCAAAATCAAACAAGGGAGGAGGATGTTCTGGCTGTTTCCTCAGGGAAGGAGGTTGCCCATGCAGTAATCCCCGAACCCCGGTGCTTGCTGAGGTTCCCGTGTGCCCCCAGCCTCCCCTCCCCATGCCAGCTCACTGGGTTTCTTTTCCAGGGGACTGAAAGAGCCTGAATAACAAGGTTTGTGCATGGAAGTGCTGACGCAACCCTTAGCTGCAGCATCCTGAACGTGACACCAGGACAAGGACGCTCCCTGTGTGGCCCAGCCCATGATAAATAAAGCATTTCAGCAGCCAGCACCGACAGATCATAAACCTCCACCAGCAGAAATACCAACAACAACCCCAAAAGATTAGAGGGCTTAGGGGCTGGGGTGATTTAGAGTTGGGGTGGAAGGGTCATTATTGCTGAATAGATGGGGGTGAGTGGGCCACAGAAATCAATAAACCATTCTGCTCCCAGGGAAGAAGGGCCACACTCATTGTGCAAACACATTTTCCATTGCAGCCCCAGCTCTGCTCTGCAACTCCCCAGCATGGGGGGATGCAGGAACCCCCTCCCCTCGCTGGGGGACAGGGACCTGAGTCCCCGACCTGTGCCAGGAGCTGCCACTCAGGGCACAGCTCCCCTGAGTCCCGTGCTGGGCACAGCTCACCTGAACCCTGTGCTGGGCACAACCTGCAGTTCCAAATGGATGCAGATGCAGGTTCAGCTCCATTAATTCCATTTTCTAGGCAGTTAAAATACCTGGGCACACCTGGCACAGGTATCTCAGCTGCTTTCAGCACCACCATCAAGGCAGAGCTTTTCCAGTGCCCAGTTCTGGCACTGCACAATCACCCTGGTCCTGGCAGCACCAGTGACCCCCAGGCACCACAGACAGCTCTGGGATCCATCTCACCTCGATCCAAAAACCGCATTTGGGTGAAATTATTCCCAATAACCCCACCTGGGAGTTTTCACAGTGCCCTCAGAGATGGAGGTGGCCACAGAACGAGCCCCAGGAGCTCCCTGATCCTGCAGCCAGGGCAGAGCCAGGATGCAGATGGATCCATGGATCACCCTCCAGATGGATTCCCAGGCACAGAGCTCAGAGGCAGCAAGCAATTCCTCCTTTGCTCCTCCCCATGCCCAATTTTTCTCCTTTTTTTTCTCCACTTTCTTTCTAGGAAACAAAGCAATGACAAAAAGACATTGGCTTTGGAGAGTGGAGACTGTTTACAAACGAAATAAATCTCTACCATACAAAAACATACAAGTACACACAAATACACACAGAAACATCCAAATACACACAAATACACACAAATGCACACAAATACACACAAAAACATATAAATACACACAAATACACACAAATGCACAGCTGTTTGTACCCAAGGGTACCCCAAGCCCGTTTTTGGGGCACACGAAGGAGGGAGCAGCAGCCAGTGGCAGTGCTGCCAGTCCCAGGAGGAGCCTGAGCTCACAAGCAGTTCAGGTACAGATGCTGGCAGGTTTCAGTGCTGCTCTAAAGCACAGGGACCTGCTCGGCTCCCCCTGAATGAGCCACCCTCCTCCCCTCTGCTTTCCCAAAGGAATTTAAAAAAAAACCCTCTCTAGATCAGTTAATAAAATACCTGAAGTTTGCCCAGCTCACATCAACCTTACAGCTTGCAGTCAATGGATTTCAACTTTACTTGGGATTTTAAGAGTTTTTAAAACAAGTAATTTCATCTTCCCTCCAGAATAAATTCCTCAATAGCTTCACTGCAAAAATACTCCCAGGAATGGACAATTCTGCTGCTTATGTACTAAAGACAGCTCGGGAAAAAAAAATTAGATTACTACTGAGCCTTATCAAAAATGTGGCATAAACCATGTGTTGACTTTAATCCAAACCAAACTGTCAATCTGCCTTCAGGATCCCATATAACAAACACAAGCCCAGGGCCAGAAAAGAGAAGCAGTGTTTGTTTTCTAATAGAAGATTTGTTCTGATCTCTATTAGCCACGCTTCTGCCTGGAAATATTTACACTGCAAACGCTGGGCAAATAGGATTTCTTATCTTTCTGCTTTGTTGAGTTAGGGGAAAGTCTCATTTGGTATTAATTAATTTAGATTGCGAGTTTCCCATTTTCAGGGAACAATTCTCAACAGTTTTGGAAAATAAATTTGTTCTTGAAATGTTTTAAATAAGGAAAGAAATGAAGTGGTGTTAAAATCACTGAGGTTTGTGCTGCTGATCCCTGCACAGCTCGGGGTACCGGGGGGACCCCACACATCCATCACCATCACCAGCAGTGGGAAAATGGAATTCAGGCCAGGCAGGGGCAGGCACAGACACCAGACCCTGTGTGGATCCCCAGGAGCCCTCTGAGCCACCAGCACCCACAGGCAGCTCTGGGGACACCCACAGATGCCACCCTGGGCCACACCCAGCTCAGGGCAGCTCTGCCAGCTCAGCCTCGCTGAGCCCAGGGCAGGTTTGCACCAATCTCGTTTGGAAGGGAAGCCCCAGAGCTGGCGCTGGTGGTGCTCAGTGTCTTGGCACACATAGTGATGGTGCACACTGGGGAAATCAGGCTCCCAGAAAATAAAGCAGAGCAAATAAATTCAATTTTCTTGTTTGCTACATTTAAACAGCAATTAAATTCCCATTACCTACTCTTTCGACATAAAAAGCACAAAGCAAGCCCTGTGCCTCGCTGCCACACTGCTCCTATTTATTGTGGGACAAGGGGAATGGGTTTAAAGTGAAAGAAGAGAGATTTAGATTGGATGCTAGGAAGAAATTCTTTCCTCAGAGGTGGTCAGGCATGGGCACAGATTGTCCAGAGAACCACAGAATATTCTGAATTGGAAGATGCTCATTGGGGAACCCCAAAGGAACAGCCCAGAGTCCCTCCCGTGCCAGCCTGAGCTCTCCCAGCTTTGGGAACCCCAAAGGAACAGCCCAGAATCCTTCCCGTGCCAGCCCGGTGCCAGGCTGGCACAGCCCAGCTCCCAGCACGGAGCTCCAGCTTTGATTCCAGGGAAGTGTGCAGCACTCTGGGACCAAGGTGTTCTGTGCCCTGTCCCCGTGCCCTGTCCCTGTCCCCATGTCCTGTCCCTGCCTAGCCCTATCCCCATGCCCTGTCCCTGTCCAGCCCTGTCCCCATACCCTGTCCCTGTCCCTGCCCAGGCCTGTCCCTATTCCCCTGTCCCCATGCCCTGTCCCCTGTCCCTGACCAGCCCTATCCCCATGTCCAGCCCTGTTCTCATCCCTGTCCCCGTCCCGTCTCCGTCCCTGTCCCTGCCCAGCCCCGCTGCTCTCCCATCGATTGTGCCGCTGCTGCTCTCGATCTCAGCTGCTCGGGACTCGCCCCAATCACGGCGAGGTCGCGACCAGGGGGTCACAAACCTGCAGGACATCCATCATTATTAATTGTACAGCTAATCAATGGTGCCCTGCCCGTGCAGCCCCGCAGCCGGGCACGGACGGATCCTGTGGGATCAGAACCTTGAGGGGTCAAAAGCAGCTTCGTGTCAGAGCTGGAGAGCACGGCTGGGCACGGGGCACGCACTGCGCTCACTCTTTCTTCCCACATTCCTACAGCCCAGGTCCAGCTGTGGTTTGAATCCAGCCAGGGAACAAACACGATTGTCTGGTCAGGACTGTGCTCCAAGGGAGGAGCGATGCCACACCAGGAGATCACCCAGGGGACAGGGGGGAGTGACCCCAAAGGGGGACAGGAGGGAGTGACCCCGGGGGGGGGGACAGGGAGGAGTGACCCCAAAGAGGGACAGGAGGGAGTGAGGGTATGAGCAGAGTGTGAGCAGGGTGTGAGCAGAGTGTGAGCAGGGTGAGAGCAGGGTTTGAGCAGGGTTTGAGCAGAGTGTGAGCAGGGTGTGAACAGAGCTGGCAAGGGCAGGACACGATGTCACTGCGTGGACAGCACTGCCCTGTGGCTCAGCCTGGAGTGCAGCTGCTGGTGTGGGCACAGCGGGCAGGGCTGGGGGAGCAGTGCCAGGGAAGCAGTGCCAGGGACCCAGCCCCACATGGACCCAGCCCCACCTGGCAGCACCAGGGCACAGCCCCACAGCCCCTGGGGGGAAGATTGGCAGTCGGCTCCCACCCACCGCAGCCCCTGGGGCTGAGAGGAGGCAGCACAAAGGGAAACACTCAGACCATGACAGGCTAAGCCTCCTCCTTCCTCTCTGCTCCCCTTTCTTTCCCTTCATGCTATGGCGAGGCTGCTGAATGGCAATAGGGAAGTACTTTGGCAGAGCCAGACAGTCTTTTATATTTTGGGTTTTGTTTTTTTCTTTCTTGCTTTCCTTCCAGCTGCTTTGCAGATGCCTAATCCTCCCTGGACATCTGGGGAGGTACCAGGACACTGAGGCCACATGCCAGGTAGGCAGCACAGTACACAGCTCTGCATAATTCCTGCTTGTACCTGCTGGTATGGCACAGTGTGTGATCAAAACACAAAAACCCAGGGCAGGAAAGAAAAACAATCGTGTCTGGACCTGCCAGGCCACAAAGAACCAGGTGGAACCCCCTGGTCTCAGCCTCAGAGCACAGGAAGGCCATGCCCTGCAGCACAGCATCTCACAGGCAGGAGAACATTTAAGAGCCTCCCTGGGGCTCCCAACCCAGCCCAGGGACCCTGGCAGGGCATCCCCATCCCTTCCAGGCACCAACAGCAGCCATTCCTCTTTTCCCTTTTAAAATCATGTTCCACAAACATGTTTTTCACCTGCACTTATCATCATAAAGCATCAAAATCTGTGGAAAAAGCTGCTCTGCAAGGGAGAAGAGGAGAGAGCAAAACAGAGTCCTAAGGAAAGGAAGAGATATATAAAAATGTTCCCAAGGATCTGGGAAGTAGCTTTATAGATCCAAAATAACGATTTTCAGTCCCAGGGGAGTCTCTCTCCCGAGCTCAGCCTCCCACAGCAGAGGAGACACCCCCTGGCCTGGCTGAGAGCTCAGTGCTATCAGCTTACAGCAAAATCAAATATTCAGTGTGGCTGCCTGAGCCCCCAGTGCTGCTCATCCCCCCCTGAGCCCCCAGTGCTGCTCATCCCCCCTGAGCCTCCAGCGATGCTCATCCCCC
>VXBI01005460.1:378660-404017 GCA_013397375.1 Toxostoma redivivum
CCCTGACCCTCCCGCGACGCTCATCCCCCCTGAGCCCCCAGCGCTGCTCATCCCCCCTGAGCCCCTGCCAGCCCCAGCTCATCCCTCCTGCAGCACTCAGAGCCCAGGCAGTGCCACCCTCTGCCCACTCTGCCCTTCTGGGTACCCTACAACAGCCAAGCTGCTCTGGGAGCAAAAACTCACTCTGAGTTTGAGCAGGAATTCCTGCTGTGAATCCCACCCCAAACCCAGCACCTCTCAGAGCCCCCACTGCTGCAAACCCTGCACTGCTGCAAACCCTGCACTGCCCCAAACCCAGCACTGCTGCAACCCCAGCACTGCAAACTCAGAGCCCTGCACCTCTCAGAGGCCCCCACTGTTCTGAACCCTGCACCCCTCGCCTCCATCCAGCCTTGTATTCGTCAGGTGCAATATGGAAAGCAAAACCAAAAAAAAAACACAGCCACCATGCTGCATCCCAGTAAAAGCTGAACCTCATGGTGTCCTCCTACATCCATGTCCATCCCTGCTCCTCTGAAGCACTTCACACACCTCAGGAGCTTTGGAAAAGCAAACTGCATGTACAGAGGGTGCAGAGTGGAGCCCCCAGCAACTCTGCTCCCCTTGCCACAGCACACCCTGAAAGTCAAGCCCCCAAACGCTGAAGCAGTTTTGTGTCAGCCTTGCTGGGCTGAGAGTCTGGGAACAGCTCTGCAAATCTTCCTGAGTGTTTGTGAGGGCTTTGTGTGGCAGAGGAGCTGTCCCAGCTCTGAAGGGCTGGGGATGTTCAGGCAGAGGCAGAGGCAGAGGCAGGGTGTGCCCAGGGCAGGGAGCCCAGAGCTGCTGTGGGGCACAGCTGCACATCCCATGTGTGCAGGAGCAGCACCCACACCCACACCCAGGAGCCTTGCCTCTCCCACAGGAGACATCACACACCACAGCACACACCAGCCCAACAAACACCAGCCAACACCAGTACACACCACAGCACACACCAGCCGACACCAGCCCAGCACCAGTCCAGCACCAGCCCAAAACCAGCACACACCACAGCACACATGAGCCAACACCAGCCCACTGCCACTCAGCTCCCCTGCTCCAGCCCAGGCAGCTCCTCCAGCATGTGTCCTGCTCCTCCACCAGCCCCAGCTCTCCAAAGTTCAGGAGGCAGAAGCAGGATTCACCACAGGGCAGTTTCAGGACACAGCACTTCAGTCTGTTGCAATGAGTCAGCAGCAGGGAATAAAAATGCCTTGTGGCAAGCCCATGGTTGTTTCCTGGAGAGCAAGGTCATTTGAAACTGGAACAAACAATTCCATGTGCAACATCCCCTGCAGGATGCAGGCCAGCAGAGCCACAGCATCAGGAGCTGCATCCAGCACCAGGAGTCCAGCACAGCACGGAGCCAGGGCCAGGGACCATCCCATCACCTCCAGCCATGCTAGGGCCACAAACTTCCACAGGGCTGAGCTCCTCTGCTCCTTACTCCAGCTTTGCTCACGCAGCTCCTCTGCTCTTCTGAGTAACCAAGGCAGGTGCAATCCAAAAAACCAACAGGGAGCCCAGCCTTCCACAGAGCATGTGCCATGTTCTGTCCTCCGCAGAACTCCACCCTGCTGCAGCAGGAGGCAGGTGAGACCGAGGGATGCTGTGCCCAGGGCGAGCTGTTCCCAATCCAGGCTGTTCCCAATCCAGGCTGTTCCCAGTCCAGGCTGAGCAGAGGGGGCAGGCACAGGAGGGGTCACCCAGCCTGGGGACATGCAGGGCTTGAGCACGAGGAGGGAGCAGACCAGGGAGGAGCCCCTGCCCCGTCCCCTCAGGAGCAGTGTGGGGTGCCCAAAGCTCCATCCCTGACAGCACCCACAGCCTCAGGACAGACTGTGCCACCCCAGGAGGACAAAGCAGGTGGGTGCCCATCTGCAGGGAGGGGACACACGAGGATAACCCTGTTGGTGACGTGCAGTCCAGCATCCTGCCTTTGGTGCTGTCACTAGCAGGGCAGGGCAGGGCAGGGAGCTTTCGCTCTACACCCACAGAGAGAGTGGCCAGGACCTCCTTTGGCTGCTCCACAGTGAACCCCCAGAGCCATTTGGAGGCACTCAGCCCATCCTGCTCGTCCCAGGAGCAGCAGCAGCAGGCAGAGGGAGGGAGCTGCTCACCCTCTGACATGTGCTGCCTGTGGCTCCGCCAGACCGCAGGATCTGGCTCACTGAACGTGTGGAAGCAACACTTCTCCATGTCTCACTTTACAAAGCCCCAAACAAGAATTGTCTGTCGTTGCACAGGAGCTTAGGAGAAACATCAGTTGCTATTGGCATGGTGCACAGCAGCCTTCCTCTTACACAACACCAGCAGATGTGAAAATAGCCCAGTGCTGCCTTGTGCGTTCCTCTGACCTCCTGTTTGCTTCTGGATCAGATTCCAAAGCTGGATCTTAACCTACAAGAGCCATAAAAGCAAAGGATTTGGCCCTATCAGGGACCTCTCCATAATGCAAGACAGATGCACTCGGTGCAGGAGAACACAGCGAGGTTTATCAGCAGGAGGAGGCTGAGGCAGGACCACCCTGTGCTCTGCAGCACAGCCAGGACATGCCCCGTGCTCTGCCTGCCCAGGCACCCCAGGGGCTCAGGGACACAGAGCTGGGAGCTCCTGCACACCAGGACAGCACTCAGGACCTCAGACCCACTGCTCAGGCACACTGCAGCTCGTCCAGCTCCCCCTGCCCTGGCAAAGGGGGCTCTCTGGAGTCCCATGGCCCCAGATTTGTTATCCTCAGGGTTACTGGTGCTGCCAGAGCCAGCACAGCATGGGGCACTCCCCTTCAGAAACCTTCTGGGGTTTCTGACCTTCTTGAAGAGCAGAGATTGTCTCCAAAGCCAAACCCAAAACCACTCCAGGACACACAGAATGAAAAAGCACATGGAAGAGAAATTGCTCCTGAAGTGTGAAAAGGCAGGAGAATAAACTGAAGAATGCCAAAGACATGTGACAGAGGGAGAGTTCAGTAACCATCAGCAAAAGGGCATCCCTAAGAACAACCTGCATCAATAAATTAATGTCTCCAGGGTCTATGAGGGTATCCAGTGTCCCTGCCTGGGAGCTGTAGCAACCCCAGGCACCAGACTCACTTCCTGAGAGGCAAGAGAAGAAAACAAGACAGGGGCATTGGGGAAGGGACTGGTGAATGACCTGTGAGCTCCAGGGCTGCACTCACACCCAGCAGAGCTCCCCTCTGCACCACCACGTGTTTGTCCCTGTGTCCTGGGTGGAAATGTCACACGATGGCAAAGCCCTGGAGGAGCCTGACTCGTCCAGGGATCCAAATCCTGCTCCTGGAAACTCCTGACCCTCCAACCTGCCCCTGGCCAGGGCTGGGAACACCTCCCAGCACTGCCATGGCCTGTCCCCAGGAGATGCCACACCTGCCTTGTCACCCACTGGTGCCTGCAGGGTGGCCTTGGGGTCTGTGGGAAGCTTTTGGGCAGAGCTGAGCCCTAGCACAGACCTGAAGCAGCTCACACGTCCATGCACCCCAGCCTCCTGCACCAGGAGCCACCAGAACACAAAAAACACCAGAGCACACCCAGACCGTGGGGTTTGTCCCAGAACCCCTCCAGCCTCTCACTCTGGAGGGATTTTTATCTCTGCATACCAGGCAGCAGCAGAGCAGGGCAGTTCTAAGAGCAGCAAATGGGACAAGCTGCAGATCATGGCTTGAACACAGGGCAAAAGGCAGCCTTAGAATATAATCCACTTCTGGAGCTCTTAAATCTCCCCAATACAACACAGAGCCCTTTAAGCAAAACTAAACAACTTCCTTTAGACTAAATAAATATTAAACCTAAGTGATGCATTAATTTACTCCAGTTCACCAAAGGCTAACTCCTACCCAAACTGATCATTATTAAAGAAATCCTATAATCCCTCGCTCCCATTCAGGCTCAAAACATGTAATCCCGTGAATAAACCCAGAAAGAAAGTGTAACAAAATGGGCAATAAAAACTTACAGCATTCACATCTTTTCATCTACCATTAATACTGTAAACACTCACTGGAAGGCCCTCGAGTATGACTAATCTGATGTTTTGGCTCCGCGGCAATCGCCGAAGGAGCTCCGCTCCGCAGTGACACCCAGCGAGCCCCTCAGGCCACCTGGGCCGGGCCAGGGCACCTCACAGCCCCCAGGACGATGCATGGAACCGAGCGAGTATGGTTCTAATAGCACCACAGCACTGAGCTTTCTTCTTTTTTTTCCTTTTTTTTTTTTTTTCTTTTTTTTTTTTATTATTTTATTGCTTTGGAAGCCTGCAAGCTCCAACTGTATAAATGCCAATAACTTTGTTTTAAGGCTGCTGAAGTAAGAGATCAGATTTTAGCAAGTGCTTTCCAGGCAGTCAGCCAAACTTTTTCTGATTCACTAAAAGCACCGAAGGGAGGGGGAGAGGAAGGGGGCTGGAGGGCTGATTAACTTCAGTTACCGCACAAGCGCAAAAAAACCTCTCCGGCTTCGAAGGGTTCCGGCGCTGCGAGCCCTGCGCAGCCCGAGATTATCGGGCTGAAAAATCCCCGCAGCAGAGCAGAGCAGAGCAGAGCAGAGCAGAGCAGAGGAGCAAACCCTGCCAGCCGCAGCGGCGTTCCCAGCTGCGGATCCGCTGCTCCGCCAGGGGAGCTCCGCTGCTCTCGGGCTCGAGCTGCAGTTTTTGGAGGGGACGAGGAAGAAAAAAAGTGATGGGGATTTTCTGCATGGGTGGGAGAGTAGGGGATGGGGCTGGTTCGGGTTTGAGCCCCCTCCAAGGGGGGACCATCCAGGACCATCCCCGGCTGTCTCTGGGGATCTGCAGAGGGAGAGGAGCAGGTGCAGTCCCGGCCAGAGCCCAGCTCAGGGCCGAGGGTGACACAAGTGTCCCCAGCCCGGCCGGAGGGTGGCTGCAGCACCGGAGCAGCGGCACCTGCTCTGCAGGTGGGGCTGCTCCACATGCCCAGCGAAAATCCCCGTGGCAGGGGCAGCTGCTGCCATCCCCATCCCAATCCCATCCCTGCGGAGCCTCGCTCAGGGTGTTCCTCATCCCTCATCCCGCGGCCTCATTCCTGCCGAGGCAGGATCAAAGGCTAGGGCTGGCTTGGACGCCGTTCTACTGAATAATGGGGAGGGAGCACGCAGCCTCCTTCTCTTGGCTAGCAAAACTTGTGTTTTTCAAAGCATCAGTTTTTGGGAGTGAGTTCCCGAAGAGGGGAAGGGAGGGAGAGGGAAAAAAAAAAAAAAAAGAAAAAAAGGAGGGAGGGGGGGAAAGAAAGGGAAAAAAGGGCGAGCAGGAGAGCTCCTGCTCTTCCAAGGCAAGTGCATCAATCAACGCTGTGCAAGCAGAGTCCAGCACTCCCTGCACCCCCTCTCACATCATTAGCCGGGCTAATGCACTCCAGAGGATCCCGCTACCGGCACCGGCTGCACCCCTGCCCGCGCCGGGCCGAGCGCCGGGCACAGCCGGGCACGGAACGCGAGCCGAGCGCAGGGCGAGCCCCGCGCCGGGGCCAGTGACACTCCGGCATCTGGGGCGGGTGCCGTGCAATACAACCACAAAAACTGGAGAGAAACAAGTGAAAGCCCCAGCCAAACCTGCCTGGCACTCGAGGTCAGCACGCCGCCTTTGTTTCTATTTTACAACCAAAAGCGAGAGAGGACAGAAAGGACACGTACCTGTACCTGAAAGCACAGCAGCAGGAAATGTAAACATCTGGAGAGGAGAAAAAAAAAAGCAACAAAAGATCAAATGATGCAGTAGAATGATTAAAGTTGATTTTTTTCTTTGTTTTTGTTTGCAATTTTTTAAAGGGCTCAGAGCGATGCTCTGCTTATAAAAAAGGCTCAGGTCCCCATTACCACTTGGCTGCAAGGAAAATGTAACCGGAGCCTCCAGAATGAAAGTTTAAAAAAGAAATTAAAATATTTTTTAAAATAAAAAAAAAAAGCCATAATCCTTACAGGCAAGTGCAGGCTGAGAGCAGTGAATACATCGCTGGGCGAGGAGGGGGTGGCCGGTGGCTGGTGGCTAGCGGAGCGCAGTCCCCCGCCGCCGCGCTGACATGGGAGCGATCCGGCCGGCGAGCTCCGGGCGATCCGCGCTGCGCTCCGCGATCCGCGCTGCGCTCCGCGCTCCGCGATCCGCGCCGCGATCCGCCGGGAAGTTGTGGTACCGCCCGCTCTGCCTCCGCCGAGTGACTCGTCAGGCATCAGCTCTCCTCTCCCCCTGTCTCTCCTCCTCCTCCTCCTCTCCCTCTCTCCGCCTTTGGGGGGATGAAGGTGCTTATTGTCAGTAACTTCCGATCATCAGCAAGTGCCCCCCCGCGTCCCCCCGGGCCGGGCCAGCCCCGCCGGGCGGATGGAGCCTCTGGGCCCCGCTCCGGGCTGCGCTGCGGGCGGGCGGCATCGGGAACAGGGAACGGGAACCGGGAGCGGGGCACGGAGCGGAGCGGGGCGGGACCGCCCGGGCGGACCCGGGGCTGGCACCGCCTGCGCCGAGCGGGCACCGCCCGGCCCGGAGAGCGCTTTCAGAGAACAAGGGAGGGGGGTCGGGCTGCCCCGACCCTCCCCGGCCCCACAGAGCGGGCACCGACCGGCCGGGACACTTGGGGCTCGGAACCACCGGCACAGCGGCCGTGGGGAACCCCCGGTACCACCGGTACCACCTCTGTCACACCGACACGGGCAGAACCCGGTACCACCGGTACCACTCTGTCACACCGACACGGGCTCCGGTGCGCCCTTCCCTCCAGCAGGAGCGCGTCCCGTGCCCGCCGAGCCCCGGGCGGGCGGCAGCGGGGCCCGGCAGCCCCGGAGCGGTCCCGGAGCGGCCCCGGAGCGCCCCTCGCGGGTCGGGACAGCCCCGGCCCCGCTCCTTCCCCGGCCCCGCTCCGCTCCCGGCCCCGCTCCCGGCCCCGTCTCCGCTCCGCTCCGCACGGCTCGCCTGCCCTCCAGCGGCCGCAGCCCTGCCGACAGCCCAGGGGCTGCCTTCGCCTCAGCTTTGGGGAGCCTTTTGGTCGGCGTGGGGGTTTGCTTTAGGTTAAGAAGAAAACAATTCCCGCGTTGATAGCGTGCGGTAACTCTTTCCTCTCGTCTGAAAGCTCCTTTCCAGCAGACAAGATGCCAGGAACCATTAACCTCCAGGCATAGCCCAACTCTCCAAAGAGCACCCAGCGTCAGTTAACACCTTATTAAGTGAGAACATAACCATAGCTCGGAGCTTTCCCAGCTCTGCACTCCAGTAACAGCGAGCATCATCAGTGCAGCAGGGCCCAGCTGCTCCCACCTCGGCAGGGACCCCGTGCTTGCTCCCCCAGCACGCTCAGCCACAAACCCAGCAGCATCTTTAATCCCTGGATTAAAGATAACACTTCAGGTATCAAGTCACAGGGTTTTTCAGTCCATAGCTTCAGGCCCAAGAGGCACAGAAAACATTAAGTTTTAAAACAGTGATCAAAGCAAGTCCTTATAAAACCTGCAGCACTAACACATATCTGTGATGTATCTAACAGACTTCACACTTCTGGTTTTATGGATCTGCAAGTTAAAAAAAAAAAAAAAAAAACCAAACAAAAACCCAAACTGCTGTCAATTGCTGAAGCCACCAACATCAGAGGCCCCGTGCTTCCCTGTCCTGGCAGTCCCACAGCACCCTGGCACAGCTGAAAGCTCCTTTCACACATGGCCAAGAACATCAGAGCCACCGTGCTGAGCCCTGCCAGCTGAGCCCACCGAGATGCCTGCACTGGAACAGTTCAGAATCTGGGGACTCACGAGGTACCAGTGTTTAGCTTAGATGTGAAAATATCCCGTATATCTCTAGTGCCTCATTTCTGGGAAGCAGTTTGGGTGGCAGAAGCCCAGCCTGTGCCATCTTACACTGTGCTCAGTGCCATAGGAAAGGCACCCACAGCATTTCCACAGGGTCACACCCAGCATTTCCAGCAGCCCCGACCTCACTGAGTGCAGTTCCTGCTGCCCAGAGCACAGCAGCTCTGCAGAGCCAGGGGCAGAAGCTCCTCCCAAACCCTCTCAGTCACCCTGGGCCTGAGCCTTGGCAGCTCCCTCCAGAAAAGGCTTCTCAGACAGGGACTGATGGCTCTGCACAGCACCCAGGCTGGCCCGGGGCTGCTGCACAACAGCTAGAAAAGGAATTTGTGAAGCTGCTGGTAACATTGATCATTTCAATTGCCCCCACAGCAGGTAAAATTACAGCAGCTACAGCAGAGCTGTGAGCTATGCATGGAAAAAAACATCCCAGGTGAGGCTGGCCCAGAGCTGCCATCACCCAAAGGGTTTGGAGCCACATAGCCCAGGAAGACCTGGACACCTCAAACAGCAACAACTGCCAGGGCAGCACCAGGGGGTGTTTTAAAGAGGGCACATGAGGAATTTCTTCTGTCAATTAATTAATTTGTAATCACACGAGTTCTGTATTTGAAATAGATCCATCCTTTGTGCCTCAGTAGTCTGGCAAAACCCCTTAATTCTTAATATCCAAATAGTTACCTGGAGAATAATACCAATAATACCAATATTGGCTGAATCTCAGACTACCAGTGTTGAACAACGCAGATGGGGCACAGAATAGAGAAGAGGCAGTCCATATGAGTCTCTGGAAAAATAGAAATATAATTTAGCAGCTGTTAAATGAAATTTATTAATATATGTGAGTGTGTATACATACATATATATCTTTAATATTAGAAGCTGCACACCCAGACCTGTTCTCCACTGCCAAAGGCTCCTGTGTGATCAGATTCCCTGCACAAATCCAGCCAGAGCAGCTGATGCCCACTGGAAACCCTTTCAGGCTGTTTGTTTTCCCTCCAGCACGCTCAGGGGTGGGGCTGGCACTGCCCATCCCTGAGCTGGTGCTCCCAGCACTCGGGAAGGACAGGGCAGGCAGGGCTGGGCAGGGCAGGGTGCCCTGGAGCTGCTCCTTCCCCTCACCCCTGAGCTAAAGCTGTGTCCTGGAGTGCCTGCTGGCTTGTGGATTAGTGACTGCCCTGCAGCAGCTCCAATCAGAGTGTGAGCAGCCTGACCTCTCCCTTGCAGACAGGGAAATGGGGTTCCCTGGCTCTGCTCCACTGGCCCACATCCCCCGAGGAGCGGGCACTTCACAGAGCTGGAGCCATTCGATGGGGCAGGACTCAGAGCTCCAGGGGGAGCCTTCCCATTCCAGACACCCCTCTGGAATGGGAAAGAGAAGCCAGCAGGAACAGCCAGGATCTGGCCCTGCTGCATCTGGCACACCAAGATTTAAATTAAAATGAAAAACCTGGGCTGAGGTTTGACAAAGACCAAGTTCAGCTCCACATCCCAGCCCTGCTGCTGGTGAGCAAATCTCTGTGTGGTTTGCTCTGTCATCTGCATCTCCAGCCTTGGATTGTTCCTATCAGCAAACTTTTCCTTGCAGAAAATCCAGCTGAAGAGGTTTTCTGGATTTGAAAACATTGGTAAAAGGAAAGACAACTTTCAGACTGACTGGGTTGCATGTTCTGTCTTTATCCAGTTCACACACAAAACCACAACTTCATCCCAAGGTGAGGAACGCTTGTGCCACATGGGAAGGAGGGGATGCTTTGGAGTTGCTGCCATTTGACACAGGAGCCTCCTCAAAACAACCCTGAGCTGTCCTGGAGGACAAGGCTTCAGCCTCAGCCCCAGCACACTCAGGGATGTGGTGAAGAACAGCCAGAACCTGCATTCAGCCATCACAGCCTGGGAACAGAGGCAGGCACAGCATCCCTTCCAGCTCTCACCTCGGGGATGTGGTGGCCCCTCAGAGGCAGGCACAGCACACTGCAGCCCTTATTCTGATCTGCATCATTGCTTTACAAGAGAAAAGAAACCCAGGAGAGGAGGGCATTATTCAGCAGGCAGCATTTCAGAGTTTACAAAGGTTTTACTCCACTGGAACACCTCTTGGATTTTCAATGGGATTTGGGGACTGAAAACCTCAGATTGCTCTAAAAAGTTCTAGCATACTCATAAACAGATTCCAGTGCTTTACCAGCTGAACAACGAGGCAAACAAAACCCCTGACAGTGATGGACATCTCCAGCTAAGGGCAGAGCAGTGGCTTGGCTCCATCCCCTGCTCTCCTGGGTATCCAGCCCCTCTCCAGTGCCCAGGGCCCCTCAGCCAGAGCCTGCCCCACCCTGTGCCCCCCAGCCCAGCCACAGGGTGGATACACACAGGCTTTCCTTGATCCCACTTTTTCTTGATTCCTTGATTTTTCAGCTCCCCTCTGAAAGCATGTGGCAGCTGCTGGAATGCTCCTGAAGGGAGGCAAGAACAAGCCAACCTCTGCAGACAGCCCTACACAAACCAGTGGGAAATTCCACTTTTCAGCCTTTGCACTGCATTAAATCCTAGGGCTTGGCTCCTTGGATTTATATTCCTCTATGGTTTCACTTTTCCCTTAAAAATTTTTTTAAAAAAATCACAAGCTGTTAAGCTTCAAAACTTAATATTTCCTTAACTTGGAGCTTTTCAGCTCAACAGCTCTTAAACATAAAGCTCTTTGACTGAAGTCTCCTGAAGGAAGCTGTCCCCAGCAAGTCCCTGTCTCTATCCCTGTCTGTGCAGTGAGCATCCCTTCCCACCCCACAGCAGCCCCTGGGCTCTGCCCCAGCTGCTCACACAGCCCAGTCCCCACAGCTGGAACTGCCAGGGCAGCTCAGAGCTGGTGACAGCACAGAGCTCTCAGTGCTCTCAGGGGTGGCACAAGTGGAGGAGTGACCCTGGAGGAGCTCAGGGCAGGCTGTGAGACAGGAGAGTTTCTGAAAACAATGTTGGAAAAATCTGTGTTTTACTAATCCTTCTGAAGAGGAACTGTAGCCCTTCAGCACACCTGGGCACCTTTCAGCCACACCTGGGCAGGTCCTTCAGCCACACCTGGGCACCCTTCAGGCATACCTGGGCACCTTCAGGCCCACCTGCAGCCCAGCATCCCTTCTCCTGCAGCCCTCACACACTGTTCCAAGGAAAGGCTCAGACACAGCAACCTCAATAAACACCAGATCACAAAACCTCCAAGCCTCCCTCAACACAACTGATTGCTGCTGCCTGCCAGAACTTAGTGCCCACTAGCCAAGGGCAGGAAGAAAGGGGCTATGCTCCATCCAGCTCTGAGCTCCAAACCACCCCACGCTTTTGCAGCTTTTTCTGACATCTCTAACTAGGATCCAGTCTTTAATGCCCTTTTGGGAAAACAAAAGGAGAACAAGGATCTGGGTGCTGGCTCCACAGAGGGAAGGAGAAGTTGGGAGTTTGGCTGCCAGTCAGTAATGGCACACACGGAGGAGACAGGACATGGCTTGGGGGATCTGGGAAGGAGCATGAACCGAGCCCCTGAGGGACTGTCTGGGTGGCAGGGAGCCCAGAACCACCACCCATGCTGGCCCTGCTTCCCATTAGCTCAGCCCACACACACTCCCACCCTGCTGCCAGCCACGCTCCAGTTCTGCTCTCCAGAGGCTGCAACAATCGCTGAGCAGGGCAGAGCAAGAGCCTGGCACTGCTCACAGCCCCGGGACCCTGCAGAGCCACCGTGGAAGGTGTGCTGGATCAGGGAGCAAGCACAGCCCCGGGACAGGGACAGGGCAGCTCTCCTGATCCCCCTGGGTATCAGGCACAGCTCCTGAGGACGTGTCCTCCTGTCACCACCCCTCCTGCACTGAGCTGCCAAGAGGCTGCAGAGACCTGGAGACCAAACAGAGCCACCGGAGCAGACCTGTCAGCAGAGCTGACAGCCCAGCCCTGCAGGGTCACACTCAGCCCTCACTGCCTGGGCTCCCCTGGCCAGGCAGGGACACCCCAGCCCCCGTAAGGAATGAATACTCACACAAGGAAATGCAACATGAAAAATCCATGACAGACAGTGCTGTGGGGAGGCAGCAGTAGGGGAAATTCCCAAAGGAAAGGGGAAGGCACTGTTACCTGAGAGGTGTTTTACCATCCTGTAAAGGAAGTTGTTTACCCATCACAGCCTGAGGAAACAGAAATTTTTCTATTGCCATGCATTTGGCTGTGCAGCTCCATGTCCTCAAATAAGCCCTTCTCGAGGACCAGGATCACAGAGCCTCAGAACCTCCAGCACAGCTATCAAACACCACAGCTCTGCTGCCATCATTGCCATGGCAAGAACATGTTTCAGCTCTGCAGAAAGTCAAGAGCAGTACTTCAAAAACCCACATCTGGTATTTGTCTTTTCTCTTCAGGTATTTTCACATCTGAGCTTTTTTTTTAAATCAACTTTTGAGGCTCTGTTCAAAGTGAAAGCTGGCAGCTGCACGTGAGTATCCAAGGATCCAGCTGCAGCCAGAGTCATGAGGGCCATTCCTTAAAGGGTCTGGAGATGTGGCCAGCACAGCAGCAGAGGTGGGACAAGGGCCCAGGGCCAGGAGTGGGGCAGTGACCACCCCTCACCACTCCATGAACCCCAGAAAACAGTGGGGGATCCAACAGGCCAAGGGAAGTTATTTTTATGCCTCAAAGCTGCCTCAGGAGGTTCAGCAGCAGCCTGACCTACATTACCACAGCCCAGCACTGCAATGATTCTTTCAGAGCTGCCCATGCACCCCAGACCTGCTCTGCTCAGTCACCCACAGACAGACAACACCCTGGCTTTCCCTAAAACTTTAATAATCCGAACATTTTACTGGCTAGAAAGCCTCTTGCTGAAATTACTGTACAATTTTCACTTCTTTCAGCCAAAATTGAGGGCAATTTTGCTTAAATAAGCCTGTCTGTGCCATTAGCTCTATTTCACCAGGGAAATCTGCTCTCACTTGTGCACATGACATCATCTATTGACATAACCCCACCAAAACAGGCATTTCAAACCCCTACACTCTGCCATTTCACATGCTGCTATTCTACTCAAGCTTCAACAAATCTTTGACACAAGACTTGCACCGTTTTACTTCTCCTCTGTGCACTTCACTTGGCTTTGTTTTCCCAAAAAGAACTGTTAGCTTCTGGAGACTTGCACTGCTTCCCACTGCACCCAGCACCTCAACAGCAGGAGCTAAGGGTTTTCTAATAGCAAATGTAAAAAAAATAAATTCAGAGGCAGTTTTAGAAATCCAACTGTACATCCTAGCTCAACAATTGTACAGGATGCTCAGAACAGACCCCACACCCAAGCAGCACAACCCAGGCTGTGCCCACATGTCCTGCAAACCCACCTGACCTGCTGCAAATGGGGAAAATCTCAACCTGCTTTACACAGTGAGGGGCTCCCCCTGTGAGAACACAACTCAGGTGTGGTAACTCTCAAACACAGCAAGGATTCCAGCAGTTTAATGGTTACCGTGCAACTGTCTGAAAGTGTTATCCGAGTATTCCTGGTCTCCCTCCCATTACTGCAGCTCCTGGACACAAGATGGAACAGTCAAGAATTGAAGTGACACAAGATGCATGCTTCCCTTCACCTGGAAGCCTTTACAACCTTCCCTTACAGCCTCTGAGGTTTTTAATTCCTGTTACAATGGCCCAAAACTTGAACTCTGGCTCTTTAGCATCATGTGTAGCCAGAGGACCTGAGAGGGCTTCCTTCATCTAAGCTTTAGGATTTGCTGGAGATTAGTCTCAGCATTCCCAGGAATTTACCCACAGGCTCTGAACTCACGATGTGAGCTCTCTAGGCACACCCTACAGCATTCAAGCTAATTCTTCTCCCCACAAAACCCTCCCAGGAGTCATTATGTGAGGAAACATCAAACTCTGCAGCTCCTCAGAGGAGCAGCACAGCCAGCAAATCCCAAATCAAAAGTATTGCATTTTACAAGGGGAGCTCCAGGCCCTATAAACCCAGCAGTTAGAGAGAAACCAAAAACCAATGAAGCAGGTCAGGAACTGAGATGCAGGAAGGGCTGGTTTAGGCAATTATGTAATTAGTGGTCACTTCCAGACAAGAATAAAGCCCTGCTTGCCACTGCAGCCTTCTCACCAATCATGTGCCCAGCAGCTCCAAAGCTCGAGGAACTGCAGTTGTTTTGTTTCTGAAGCTGACAACACAAGAGGATAGTTAATGTGTACCTGGTAAAGAGAAGCAGCTAAAATACTCCAAGGTGGCTCCTCAGAGAACTCTAAAGCCCCATCACCTCAGGGCTCAGTATGCAGACTCCCCTCATCCATAAAAAAAAAGAAACAATAGTACTTTATTAAAATACTAAATTTTATTTTTTCCACATACATTTAGTCTCCCCACCGTTTCCATTTGTCTGACCACCACCATGCCTTATCAAAACATTCCATACATACTTAAAATGAAGCTGAGGGTGGAGTCCCGTCTTTAAAAACTAAACAGGCATTTTGGACAACACATTCTTGGCAAGGTAATCTGGATGACATTTATCAGACACAGGAGGGAAAGCTCTTTCAGCGTTTGTAAAAAGAACAGCCAAATAATGGTTACAGAAATAAGACTGCAGATTTTAACGAACTCTTAAAATTGTTTTCTTTTCTTACAGACTCTGTCTCCACTGCCAGAGAGCTTGAATGACCTGGAAGTGTACACAAAAAGTTAGAAATTGAAATCCATTCTTAGAAATTATTTTTAGTTTACTATCTCCACTTATTTCATAAAATACTGACAATAAATTTTAATTCCTTTCAGAGGAACTCAAGTTGAAAGCATGACATTGGGTCCTTCTGCTAAAGACTCTTATTCACACTCGGTCACAGGAGTTAGAACTCAGTGAAGGTGAGGGAGAGGATGGGTGTGGACCAGAGGCAAATATTGGCTGGGCTCTGGCTACCCTGGCCAATGCCACAGCAGCTGCTGGCTGAGGCTGCCCTTCAGCATTCCTGCAGGAACAGATCCATGTGTCCATCACAAAGTTTACTCTGAACCACTGAGGGAAGCAGGCAAGCATAAACAGTTCTGGCACTGCAGAAAAATGAACCTGAAGGAATTCTGATAGGGAAATCTGAGACACATTTCCAGCTTAGTCTGTGTGAAGTAATTCCTGGTACCACCTTTTGGCTCATGCTCTTTCAAGAGCTCAGTTGACTCTGGGAGAGAATGCAGCAAGAATGCCACAATCTCCATCAGAAAACAGCTCCCCCTCCCAGACACCCTCCCCAACAAAGGGCTGAGCACCAGACTGGCCTAGGTGGCCAAATCCAGCAGCAAGGGAAACCACAGCTCATTTCCTCAGCCAATACGGTGCCAAAAGGAAAATTCTGTGGGTTTAGTAAGCAAGAGATAATTTACCAACCATATAAAAGCTGGAAAAATGTAATAAAATATTAACTTTCCCATCTTAGCCAACTAAACCCTGAAAACCATTCCCATATATTTAATCTGAAGTATTGTTTGTGGTTTGTAACCCTTTGAAACAGTCCAAAGCTTGTAAAGATCAAGAAGTGGAAAAGAAAAGAACCCCTAAGTCAGGTTATAAAAAATTTTGGACTTTATCGAGCTCTGATAAACTCTGTTACCTTCTGGTCCTCCGTCCTGAAGCAGTTCTTAACGTAGTTGGCAAATTTGGGCTCCAGCTTAGGAAGGGTAGTCCCCTGTTTGGAACAAAAAATAAGCTTTAGGGTCTGTAGGTAATTAATAATAAATAAATATTGCAATAAATAATTTATGAAGCTGAAACCCTTTGAAACATGTGGAATTTGAACTCACCTTGCAACTTCCCACACTAATCTGCTTTAAAACATTTTTGAAAGTTTTTCTGCCATGCCCAGGTGCTTCTCCCAGAAGTGGCTGCACACTGAATTGCTGTCCAGGACTCTTTGCTGATGCTGGAGAGCACAACAGCATTCACCACTTCAAATCACCTTGTTTGTCCTCCACAATCCCTTCCTGCTCAGGTAAACTGGAACTAATTCCTTATTTATGGACTCTTACTAGAGCACACAACCTGAGACCAGCCTTCACAGGAGGTTCTCAGCTTCAGCTCTCTAAAGAAAACATGAACTGACCCCCCACCTATCCTTTAAAACTAATTCACTACTCATTAATACACTGCTTCTATTAATTTGAAGAACTATTCTAGAAACATCTCCTTGTAACCCCTGGAATTGTCTTTGTACATGCCCAAATGTACAAGGCAGGTTCAGTTAATGATTCACAGATACAGGTTTATTATCCTGTCTCCTTGTATCTCCAGGGAAAATAATACAGCATGATATTTTAGGAGACACTGATTTCCTTTCATATGTCCCAAGAGAAACAGTTTCCATTTCTCAGGTGAACCAGTTGAAATATCCCATGCCAATGAGGACAGCGCACTTAGCTGCTACTTAACACCTTGCACAAGACAGCCAATTCTGTTCCAAGGAAACAGCAACATGAGGAACAGTTCAAACTGCAATACTGCAACCAAAAAGCCTGGGTTTGGCCACTGTTTTACCTCATGCTTCTCTCTCAGCTTCCTGACACCTGCTTAAGACAAGAGCTGTGCTCTGAATCCAGTGAGGGGTTTTTTAGAAGCTGTCCCTTGCTGGCTGGCAGCTGGAGTCTTGTGCACACTGAATGGAGACACTCCTTCCCTTCCCTTGGGATGCTCCAGCCCCACCTTGATAAAACTTTACCTTCAGCTCCCTGTCACAGTGCTTGGACAGCATTTCCCAGTATAAACATTCTTCAGCATTAGATAATGCATTTTAAAGCTCTTTTTGCCAGTGATCTGTTCTGCATGCTCCTCTCTGCAGGGACCTGTGTGCTGTGAGCAGCTCAGGCACATGTGCTCCCACTGCAGCAGCTCCTCTCTCTAATCCCAGCTCCTGTGAGTGATTCCACAGCAGCATCCAGGGATCTGTGACCCCAGGATGGGCCCATCCATCCTGCCAGGCTCAGTCCAGAGCTGTGCATCTCCATCCTCAGCACAGCCTGCCACTGCTCACTCTGCATTTAAACACTTCTGGTCTCCATCTGCATTCCAGGAACAAAGCAGCCTCAAAGCACCAATGATCTAAGCAGAAAATGATCCTAACTCTTTAGGTCACCTTTGCTGTTGTATGGGGTTAAGAAGTGTATTATACTGAATAAAAAAACCCCATCAGCAACCAGCAATGCTTCCTAGCACCCCTGAGCCTGCCCAGCCCGGCCCGGCCCTCAGTCCCCTCTGCTCCCAGCACAGCCCCTGCTGCCACATCACCTCAGCCCTGGCGTTGTCAGGAACAATCACCTGCTCCACCCAACCAGCCAACCACTGCATTTTCTCTTTTACACTTAAATAATACTGACAGTGAGAGCACCAAGTGCTGGTCCAAACTGAGCAACCAGAGCAGGTGACTGCCCTGAACTCTCCAGGGGTGAAGCACCCACTGAGGGGAAATCAGCCCCAGATCCCTCCAGAAGGCAAACCCTTCCAGGTCTGTGGCTGTGCATCAATTCCTACCACAAGCACCTATCTCCCTCTTCTGGAGGTTACTGAGCCTTACAAGACACAGGACACTGCTTCAAGGCATTCCAAGCATGTGAGGAACTCACTCCACTTTAATAACCTGAAGTGTAGATGCACTATTTAAGTCATCTTTACAATAAGTATCACCGAAGAGCTTCTGTGTTTTTTGGTTTTTTCTAAAAAAATTTGAACAAAGACAGTTCACCAAAAAGTACCAAACTGCTAATCAGCACTGCTGGAGAAATACAAAACACAAAGTGGTTTTGTTTCTCACGAGTACAGAGGCTTCTTTTACCAAATTTTTCTGAGCTTCAACATCAACACACACTGATAGTAAGGGCACAGCAATCATCATCATAACCGTTTCTTAAATCAATTCTTCTCATGTGTAAAGTGTCAAAGCAAGGCTGAGAAACCTCATTTCCAAAAACTCACCTTATCTATAGATGCTTGCATTTTTGCTTTGATCTCATCTAACGACATAGGGACTTTTGGTGTTTTCGGAGTTAGGGTTTTATCCTTCTTGGAATCTGGAGTCTGAAAATTATTTATTTCATTAGTAACTTGCACACAAAGCTACAGAGAATAGAAGATAAATTTTATAAAACTAGCTATCACACACAGTCCATATAGTTTTCAGAAAGCCACCAAACCTAAATTCATGCTTCCCACACAATTTTCAAGTCTGGATTACAGTTAGCATAGCTGGTATCTTATGCTTCTGGGCAGGTGCCTCCACAGCTCTTTGAATAGAAATGAAACCAAAAATAGCCAAAACATCCAGTGATTCAGAGTTTACTCCCCATGTGCAGCCAGATGAGGTCATGCTTTAGAACACCTGCAGCAGTGCTCAGATGTGTCCTGCCCTGCAGCCCGTGCTCATTCCTGTCTGCACCTTCCTGCCACATGTCTGAGCACCTGCAAGGGGGAGCTGCACAAGAAGCAGGACAATTAACTGCAGTGACAAGGGAGGTGCCAGTCCTGCCGTGGGGCACTGCCACCAGTGCAAACACACCTGGCAGTGCCCTCTTGTACAAGGTGCTGCACAAAAACAACAGATTTAGGGCTTCAAACCAAATAGATCTAGTGTTTCAACCAAGCAATTGCCAATATTCCCAAGGGACAGTGTGTCTGATTGCAGATCCTGACCGCTGTAGGTACACACAGAGGAGTTTCACAGAGAACATGAAGCAGTAAGCAGTATTGGCAACACGCTTCATATTAAGACTTAGAAACCTAATTGGAATGTTAGTCTGCTGCTTGAAGTTACCATTAGACAAGAAAACTCGCTTCCCCACTAGAATAAACCTTTGTTTCACTCAGTAGTTTTCACTCACTTTTGATTTTGATGCTGGTGTGGATGGCTTGGAGTCTTTTCCATTCTGCTTTGCTTTCTGCATATTTTTTCCTGCAACCTCACGACCAGGCTGCAAAGGAAGTACACAAATTCCTTTGTCAAATCAACTGTAATTAACTCCAGACAGCAAGTTACAGGAACCCAAAGAAAAGCTCTTGGTGCAGCACAGTAACACAGCCAGGAACAAGCTCTGTTATGATACCACACAACTATGTGGGACTCCCACTGTATTTTCCTTAAATAGATCACCTTTCCTTTTATATCAACATGCAGTCTCTGGGGGCAGACGCTGCTTGAACATTAATTCCTGGTGGCACTGCAGTTCCATGACCTCATTCAGTGCTGTCTTTTTTCTGTAATACAACCATTACCTCATTTAGCATTTCATCCAGAAATATTGTCTGTGATGAGCACAGGAGATGACACCACACACATCTCAAAGACAGAGAGTATAAAACTCTTTTATATATCTAGGGACCATTTTGTTCAGTCACCCTAGATCATTTAATTGATGGCAGGAATCTGCAGTTCAGACTGGCTTTACCAGGCCACCATCACCCATGGATATTCAGCAGGGATAGAGCAGCACATGGGGAAGTCAAACATCCAATTTCTGCTTTTAAACAGTAGGTATGAACATAAAAATCCAAGCCCAAGTACTTAAGTGTGAGAAGAAGCAAACACCTCCCTCCCTCCTCCCTGTGCCCTGCCCTGAGCACACCAGCAGATGGCCCTGATGGATCAGCACTCCCAGCACTGCCCTGCCTGCAGCCCTTGCAGGGCACATGTGTATTTATTTATTATTTCCTGCCTTCTGCATCTCAACTCACTGAGAAGTGCTTTTCACAGCACACAGGACTGGAGCTGCAAAGCACAACCCCCTTGGAGCAGGATTTCCTTTGCAGACACCCAGGCCCAGCCCAGGCTGACAGCTGCATCCCTGTACTCTAAGATCCAGTCACTCCTTTGCAGACAAGGAAATAAAACATGGATGCACACTCACACTGAAGCGTTCTCACCCCATTACAGTTTCTTTACAGACTGAGCTAAACCTAACACATCCCCCATTCACACACTGCAGAGAGCTGTGCTCAAACTCCTTGAGTTAAGGGACTACCTGCCCAATTACTCTTGTACCACAGTATCAGCCACTTACTTTCTTTATTGGTGCTTTAATTTCTTCCTCATCATCCTCCAAGTCATCCTCATCACTACAATCAGAAAGGAAGTCACTCGCCACAACTCAAGATTCATATTAGGAATTGATCTTCCCCCTCCCTCCCAATAAAATGTTCTAGTAATGAAGGAAGAAGCAATCTTTCCAAGTTCACTTTATACCTTAACACATAGCTAAGTGCTAGGGCAAGCACTACCTTTAAAAAGCAGTTAAATGCATTCCCTCCTCTTTAATACTGAAGGGACATATCCTAGGGACTTCCACTGTTACAATTAGAAGTTAATGAGTAACAGGAAGCCCAGTATGACATATCTGAGGAACATTAATTTAGATAGCTTTGGCGAGATAAGCAAGGCAAGGATGCTTTTTCCTTGGCCAGGATACAGGAGCTTTTTCACTTAGCATCCAGTTATGCCACACAATTCATGTTCTCAAAGTTAGCCCTGCATTCCAAAATACATTATCAAAACAAGAATACATACTCATCATCATCATCCTCATCTTCATCATCGTCATCATCCTCCTCTGCCAATTTTGGTTTTTTCTTTAAAACAGAAAGTGTGTTAAGTGTTGACAACATTTTGTGGTAGTGAAGTGCAACTGCCATCCAAAACAACTGTGGCATAAGCACAAGGCTATTTTCCATCAGCTTAGCTAAACCCAGAAGTTACAGCTGCCAAGTACAAAGCTCCTGACCAGTTCCCTGCATGTGCTCTGAGCATAGGAACCCTTCCCCTGCAGTACAGCACTTTAATCAGCATTCACTCTGGTTTATACCAGAACCTGCAGTTTCTGCAGGGCACAGAATTTCCACAGAAATAGCCATTATATTACCCCTGCAGCAAAACTTTGGGGATCTTCTGTGCTTTATTACACTTCTGTAATTTAGTACAAAATAATCCTTTCCCCACTTACAACAAGGCATCCAACTGCTTCCTCCTAGAGGCAGCACTGACACCAAACCAGCAGGAAATGCTGGGAACAAAGTGACTGCAATCCAGGTACCTGTGGTGTCTTAGCACCTCCTCCACTTGCTGGTCTCTTTGTTGAAGCATTAACGATTTTTGCATCCTCTTCCTCCTCATCTGATTCTGGTTCTTCTTCTAATGCTGATAAAGCAAAGGTAAATTGTAAAAACCTCACCTTGTTTAGTAACATAAAGCAAGACTGCTAAGAAAAGAAACTATAAGAAACAAAGAGCATCACCCACAACTGAGCAGGTTTGGTGTGACTGAGGTGCTGAACTGACAGCAGGAAGCTCCCCACCAGTGACCTAAGTACTGAGGAGGAGGTTTTGCAGCTGCCTGAAGCAGACACTGCTGCAGGGAAACCCAAAGCAGGTGAACAGCCACCCCACACACTGCTTGGAACACTCCTCACACACAACACACCACAGAAAGTCAACAAGAACATTTTCCTCATTCCTAAGGAGACACATTTGAAAACTGGTAGAGAGAAAGATCAAAGACAATTCTGCAGAGGAGAAGGCTAGTCCTGGGTTAGTCTTGTTAAAAAACAGAACTGTTTCATGGGTAGTCTTCTCCCACTCAGGTGATAAGCAGAAAGCCTCCAGTGGGACACCAACACCCACTTCGAAGGGGAGAAATCAGAACTGAAATTACAAGGCTGACAATGTCCCTTAACCCTACAAACCAAGCAAGGCCATGCAAGCACTCCTCTGAATTTATGTCCTTACAGACACTTCACGGCACCGAGGATGTGCTTGTGAGATTCAGAGGGTCAGTGCCAGCAGAAGCACTGCCTGAGGCACAGCTGCAATCCCTGAGCTCTGCTGGTGCCAGGGGCTGCCAGGAGCTGTGCCAGCCACAGCAGTCCCAGCCATACGTACCCACGAGGTGCTGGCCACTGACGTACACGGGCCCTGAGCCACACTTCAACCTCAGCACCACCGGGGGTGTGATCTCAAAGCCGCCCAGTGACACCTGTGGGACAAAGCACGGGATTCAGTCACATTCCAGGCACAGTGCATTAAATACACACTGCCCCAGAGTGAAAACCAGCAGCTGGAGACCCCATGGCTAACACAGGTACTCCCAGTTTCTATTCAGCAAAGTATTCTGCAAGTGTTAAAGAGTCAGCTCAGGGTCAGTGAGGCACCAACAGGGGTTCACTACACTCAGTGCTCATCCCAGTTACAGCACATCAAGGCCAGACTAGCACACATTTGTTTGTCTTCCACGTGGCAGTAATGTCAATTTGAACATTATCCATCCTGCCCCAGCACTGTGTAGTTACTTTTACACTATCAGCAATGAGTCAAACTACAGTTCAGACAGCAGAACTGACAACAGGGTGCCCCTTAAATTAATGGAGTAGCAATTATCTTTAGAGTTGCCTAAGAGCCTGGGACCTGCATGAAAAACTAATTGTTCTCATCCCAGGTTTAAAGTAACACAACCTGAAGATGCATCTGCTTGTATATGCCTAGACTTGTACATATATACAGATGATGCTATGCATAATTACTATAACTTAAAAAATGTGTAATTTGAACAAGCCAATTATCTCCAGATGACTCAAGTAATACCAGGCACAGGAAAGACGTTTGTATTCACTGCCAGTGAAACAAACACTTCTCTGAACACACTGTTCAGTTTCACTGAAACTCAGTTGACCCAAGCCATTTCTAACTCTTCCCACTAGAGACAAAACTTCCAGCAGATTTTCCCAGGTCTCTGCACTTACTGTAGGCTGCACTGACATTTTCAGAGATGCCAGTACTACTTTAGTAGGGTTGCCCTCATAGTCCAGTGCTTCTGCTTCTACAACGTGTAACTCGTCTTTGGCTCCAGCTCCTAAAGTAACCTGTGAAGTCGAGAACAGGGCACAGTCTGAGCATCCTTCCAAATATTTTAAAATCTTTGAAAGACCATTTACTGTTCTGCATCAATTCATACTGAAATTTGCATTTCTGACTATGAATGATTCCATCATTCCACCCCAAGCCTTTGCCACAACACCAACTTCAGGGTGCACCTCCCGGCACGTTCTGGTAACAATGAAATCAGGTCACTTGCTGCTGGATCACTGCACTCAGAAGAGGCAGTGGCAAGTTCAGTCAGCTCTACAGCTGGCCCAAGGAACACATACAAATATATCACCTCGTGTACAGAACCACAGCCTACAGCCTTCCCCTTCCTGCCCCATTTCATCTGCCACCTGCTTCCCTCTTTACCACACTGAGCACCTTTTGCTTACTTGACACTCACTGAGGACTCAAGCCTAACAGCAGCAGTTGAATACTGTCATTTATGTACACGCCTTCTGCTGGAATTCACCATGGGCTGAGAACTGCTGTCCCAAGGCATTTCTAAAGCAAAGTGCCTGGATCCCTTACTCTGAGTAAGAGTCAGGCACCTCTGAATAGTCAAAACTCATAGCTGCAAGGAGACAAGTGAGTGACAGGCAGTGGTCAGGCCTGAAATTCCAGTTCACTGAACCCTGGGCCTCTCAGACAGAACTACCTGCAGAAGCTGTGAAAAGCTTGTACTACAACTACTCCCAACAGAGTGCACAAGGCTCTGACATTCCTTTTCTAAAGCCCAAACTAAGAAAGCTTTTTAACCCCCACAGGAGATGTGGGTGTGAACACTTCAGACACAGGCACACAAGTTTCCATTTTATAAGAATAAATAAATAAATAGAAAAGGAACTTTGAGTAAAGCAATACAATTTAAGCATCACTAATTTTATCTGCATGACAAACATTCAGATACAAGAATCTGCATGTGTACTTGCTCTATACATCACTGTTATAGTCTTCCATCACAAGGAATTGTAAGAACAAATTCACTGAACTCATTGTCAAGTGCAAGCTGTACTTCTTGTAATATACAAGGATAGAAAACATGTGACTCACAAAACTAACACAGAAGTTTTCAGTAACACTGTTAAGTGTTTGGAGATCAGTATTATAAAAGTGACCTCCAGAAAGCAATTCTGCTGTAGGAATTAGTCCAGTTTTAAGACTCTCTTGCTTCCAGGTATCCAAGTATCTCCTTGCATTTAAATAAACACAGCAATAAGCAACAGAGATGCTACAACTCTTCAATCTCTTGTCTGTTAAGATGGGGCCTATCCTTGTTCTGCTACCCAAAAACCCACGGACAGTCCAGAACAAAAGCCTTGAAATACTGTATCTGACTTTTGTGGCACCAGAAAGCTCCAAGGACTCATCCAAGAACTGCCCAGGAGTCTGTTAGATGAATTAGCTGAAACAAAGATGGGGTTTCCCAGTTACATCCTTGGAGAGGGCACACCAAGGACAACCAATGAAAACATAAATCTCCTGCCCTCTTATTTGGATTTACTAATTATCTGCATCTGGGAAGGAAAAAGAACTGGAGTTATGCTTGGGAACACACTGAAATGGTTTTCAAAATCAAGTTTCTAGTGGTCTACAGGAGTGTGTCTATGTATCAGTCTTACACATCTATCCTTTCCCCTCTGCTCCTGCACTATTTACATTAGGGATGTCTGAGTGTACAGTGGGGCATTTAATTCCATTTAGCCTATATTTACTAGCCCAGCCTAAGTTAGTTTTCAACTTTTTTCTAGTCTTGCATTTGCTTACTGTCAACAATGAAACATCAGTGGAGAAACTTCCTCTATATAGGAAATATCTGAAATTACTGAATATGCTCTATTGCCAATAAGAGACGGTTATTTTAACAGATTTACATAATAATTATCACTAGAATTATGATTAGAGAAATAAATGGCGCGTTAAAAAACTCAAGTCTTGCATCATAGCACACCAGTACATTCAAAATGCAAAGTGTAAAAACCAAACACTACTTGCCGTTCTCAGGGACAACTGATGTTCATTTTCTTCATCATCTACTTTAAACTGAAACTCCTTATCTGCTTTAAGCTCGCAGCCTGTAAGAAAACAATTTAATTATAAGCCTACCGTTTTATTTAAGACACAAGTACTTGATGAACAGTTATTTCGCAGCTTGCTGCTCCCAGGCCTGGCACCGCAGTGAACAGCGGCACTTCGGAGCGAACACGTGGGTGAGGAAAACCCCAGCGAGCGCGGCCTGCAGCCCAGCCCGCAGCTCCCCGAGAGCATCCCCGCGCGGTGTGCCCGGAGCGGTGCCCGGCCCCACGGCCGCTCCGTGCCCGCCCGCTGTGTGCGGCCCGGCCTGCCCCGGGGCGAGGGCAGCACGGAGCGCGCTGTGCTCCACGTGCTCCGCCCGCGGCCGCGCTGTGCTCCACGTGCTCCGCGGGCCCCGCCGCCGCGCCGCGTCCTTAGGAACGGTCGGAGCCGCAGGACAAAGCGCGGGACAAAGCGGGACGGGCCCGGCCACGTGCGGGGAGCGCGCCACGTGCGGAACGCGCGGGAACGAACGCGCCGCGCCCCGGCCCCGCCACAGCCCCGGCCCCGCCACAGCGCCCCCCTCCCCTTCCATTCTCCTTTTCCTTT
>VXBI01005460.1:405168-421969 GCA_013397375.1 Toxostoma redivivum
GTGAGGGGTCCGGGCCCCGCCCACTCCGGCCTGGGACAGCGGGGGTGGAGCTGGGAATGGGGCCGGGGATGGAGCCGGGACTGCAGAGATGGAGCCGGGAATGGGGCCGGAGATGGAGCCGGGACTGCGGGGATGGAGCTGGGAATGGGGCCGGAGATGGAGCCGGGACTGCGGGGATGGAGCGGGGAATGGAGCCAGAGATAGAGCTGGGACAGTGGGAAGGGAGCCGGGGATGGAGCGGGGACTGCGGGGATGGATCGGGCATGGAGCCGGCAATGGAGTGGGAATGGAGCTGGGGATGGAGCTGGGGATGGAGCCGGGATGGAGCCGGGGCCGGGGGGATGGAGCTGGGGCTGGTCCGGGGCGGCGGGGACCGCAGCATTCTGCCCTGGGACCGAGCCGCACAGGGCTGGCACCCTCAGCCTGACTGGCTCCGCCGGCCCCAGAGTGGAAGGTGCCAGTTCCCTGCTGCAGTGGAACATGCTCTCCTCGCTCTGTGCCCAGAGCTGGTTGCTGCTGTCATCTTTGACTAAAATAATAAATTAAAATAATAAAAACAAAAGCAGTCCCTTCCCTGCGCATTGCCTGTTAGGATGAGCTCGCATCCCGAGCTACTGCTCCCTGTGCCACTGGCTCTGAAGGGCAGGGACATCAGCACTGTGGGAACCTCTTTTTCAGCTGGTGTGTGATGGGAGCAAACCACTTTTTAATGTCAATTAGCACATGGGGAAATCTGTCACAACAAAGATAGAAGTCACAGAGTTATTTTATATGTACAGCTACCAGTCCTGGAAAGACCTGTTTGCCTCAGCAGTGGGAGCTCATCCCTGGCCCTGGGCTGGGCCACCATCCACACATTCCAGGCCATCGTGTCCAGGGGCTGACCTGCACAAGTCAGGTCCCTCATGTGCTCTCTCACACTTACCTGAATGCTTATCTGTAAAAATAAAAGTATATAGGCTCTCAGTGCTCTTATCTCTCCACTGATTTGTAATGTGTAACTTGTAGTCGCATTAGTTTCGTTCACATTCATAAAGGAACAACGTTAAATGATGCTGCTGAAAATTATACAAACTGAAGTGAAAAATAACTGACACGGTGGGAAAATGAAACTTACCCTGTTAAAGATTCCCCTTCCTCACTCTTCCACAAAGCTGCCCCCTTTGCAAACAGCAAGTCCACAGGATACACATGCAGCTTAGTTTTGGGTGTAGAGTCTCCTATTTGACAAATACAATTCACTTTTCCAAATCAGAGATTAGCTGAGCAATGGTTTCACCAGGATATGATCCCCTACCATCCTATTAACATTAGGACCCATTGTCCACTGAGGTGTTTCAGGTGCGTTGCCACACTTACTGACTAAAATTCAGTAATAGTTAAATTGTGTGTGAAAACAAGGCACAGGAATAAATCAGAATGCAGCTCAGCATATGAGTGAGGACAGATATTCTGTGACTCTGGGATTTACTCCCCTTAAAATCTCACAAGGAACCAAAGTGTTCTTTGAAATAAACAAGTGTTTATTTTGTTTTCTAACGTTTGGTTTGGTTAATTTCTTATTACCTTTACAAAGTAGTTACTGTTGAGGGTGGCCCTTAGGGCAGGAAGAGTGGGCACTATGGAGAAGATCCACGCAGGGATCTGTGGAGCAGCAGAGGCAGAAGTCCCACCCAGAGCAGTTGCTGGCATCCCTGGCACAGAGAGGCAGCATTAACTTAGCAGACACCTGAGCCTCAAGAGCTGTGCAGATGCAGCGAGGCATTTGTTTGGGTTGGCTTGAAAATGGGAACCAGTACCAGCATTCCAGATGAAGTTATGGCATGACCCAGATGCCAGGCTGGAGCTGGAAGGTGAATCCTCCACAGAAGCAGTGGAAAGGGGTGAATTGCACTTAGCTGGTGTAATGCCAACAGGAGGACATGGCTGCTGCTCAAACCTAGCCTAAACCTGTCCCAGGGCACCCTGCAGCTCAGCACCCACTGTGTTTGCAGCTCCAGGAGGGCACCCAGCACCCTGGCACCTGCTGTGTTTGCGGCTCCAGGAGGGCACCCCACTCTGCTGAAGGCAACAGTGCAACCACAGCGTGTCCTGCTGTGTGCAGAGTCACTTTTAATACAATTACAGTCTTCCATTACACAGGAAATAAATGTGGGAGGAAACAAAGGACAGACACAGAGAAGCAAAGCAGGGTAGGAAGTAGGAGATATATGCTTACTGTGTCTCGTTTGGCTCCACAGGGCTTTAGGAGGGCTGTCATATATCATGACATTTATTATTTCTGCCATGGTACTAGGACAAGGAGTCCATTATAATATCGATCATTTCACTTTGCTCTGTGCTGGGTAATACTCAGCCTAGCAGAAAGGCCTTACAAGTGATTTACAAACAGCTGTGCAGGGACAGCTAGGGGAAAATTGGAGTTTCCCTTAATGGAATTCTCTTTTTAGTGAGCTTTTACAAAATTTAGGAAATTGTATTTTAAGCATGGTTAAAACCACAGCACAGTTGTAGTCAAGCAATCAGAAGCTATGGAGACAGTAAAGATCTCCTATGCAATCTTAATTTACACACTGACATGATGAAATAATCTTCAGCTGCCCTGCCCCATGGCTGTCATGTAACCTCTGCACCGGGCTCCTCCTCCCTTCACTAGCCAACAGTGAACTTAGGGCCAAAACCTTAACTGGCATCAAAACACCCTTCTTGATCTCAAAAAGAGATCACTTGCACACCAGGAAATCCAAATATTTCCCTTCAGCCTGAGGAAAGTGCATATTGCCCTCCCAGATAGGGCAGGTGTGAGCTGTCCCCATCCCCGGGCACTGGGTGGCACCCGGAGCAGTGTGGGGCACTGGGGTGGCACCAGGAGCAGTGTGCTGTCCTGGAGCTGCCCTGCTGGGTGCCAGGTAACACCCTGGGCCTGTGAGAGCTGCATCTCCTGCTTTGAGAAGATCTGGCCTTGCATTTGGAATTTCCCTTCTCCTCCAGGCTGGTTTGCAGCCAGCTCAGGACGGGGGGCTGTGAAAGAGGGACGATCCTTAGCTGATTGTCTTCTTCCTTACCCACAGTCTGCTCTTTGCTGCTGACCCTGCTGGAAGTGGCACTGGAAGTTTGTCTCCCCTCTTTCTGTAGTGCCTGTTCCATCCCCAGTTCTGCCTGTAGCACATTATTCATGCAGAGCAGCATGCAGAGCTGCATCAGAAGGTCCTTCAGCACCAAGGAATGCTGCATTGGGGGGCAGAGGGGGGCTGGTGACCCAGCTTCTGCTCATGGCAGCACAAGCTGGGGCTGCTCCCTCTCTTCTATGGTTTTGCACAGAGATTTTAGGGGATCCTTCTCCTATTAGGGCCCAATTTCAGACATACAACTGTAAAAGAGAGGAATGACAGATGAGCCAGGATGTCCTCAGGGGAGGCACTCAGGTGTCACAGTGATGATAAGAAGGTTACACAGATAGATTACAGGTGTCAGTGTCACAGCAGTAAAAACTGAAAGAGCCTGAAATGTCTCTTTTTTTTTCTTTTTTTTTTTTTTTCTTTACCTATTCAGTGCAGAATAGCCTCTGAGTCCTGGCCATGACCCTTCCTGGCTACTGCAAAAATCACCCTTGTCCTGACTGAAACCGGGAGACAAGCCAGGATACTTTAAAGCTTCCCATGCCCTGCAGGTCCCAAAGGCGAGGCCAGGTGCCAGGAGAAGGAGCAGGAGGAGTTTGGAGTGGGTGGGGCTGATGTGTCAGGAAGGGGGTGGCAGTGCAGAGCTCAAAGCCCTCTGTCTGCCAGCACCATGTCCCTGTCCCACGAGCACACTGTGTGTGTCACCCCAGGAGTTCGATCCCAAAATTATGTTCTGCATCACTGCTGGGGTGCACCCACAGCAGCCAGGCTGGGGATGGGACACAAACCTGGGGCTGCACAGCATTCAGCCTGTTCTGCTGTCACTGCTCACACCTCCTGCAGCACAAGCTCTGAAGTGTTGTCCCTGTGCCCCACGGTTCCTGCAGGGTCTGGAAGAGCAGACAGAGGCCATGGGGTGGGGCACAGCTCCACCAGTTCCTGATTTTCCTGTGTTTGTTTAACTCCATTTCCAGAGCCTGAGGGCAGCTCCATTTGGTGTTTAACACACAGGGTGCTGGTAGCCAACCCTGACTCTGCACAGATGCTCTGGCTACAAGTCCAGGAAAGAAGTTCCTTGATCCCAGCACTATCAGCTCCCATTGCAAGGTCGACAGCACCATCTAGTGATCCCAAATCAGCTTCTTCCATGGCTGCCTGCCTTCTCCCGAGCTTCATCCGTGCCCCAGATGTCCCAGGCGAGGTTTGCCTGTCTGCCCTTTCCTACCACACCTTCCTGCCACAGGGGTGTTCACTGGGGGGCCAGCACAGGCAGGCTCATTGCCCTTGGCCACAGTCACAGACCTCAAAGCTGGGATGATCCAAACGAAATCCCAGGCCAGAAAACGTGGCAGAGCTGTGTTCCAGACCCCATTGGCTCAATGAGAATCTTACCTGCTCTCTTGGGGAAATGATCCCTCTCATCCTTCCCTGGCTCTCTGCTATATTTGACCTCAGTCAGTGTGTTGTGTAAGGACCTCCTGCACACACTCAGAGGTGCTTTAGTCCCCAGGGGCCCACTGGCATGCACAGCTCATAACACAGATGTCAGGACAGTCAAAAGCTTGGCCAACACTAATTCTGATCTCAGCTTAGAGCACAGGCAGACAGGCACTCCACATATCCAAAACACTGTGGGTTTTCCCCCATCACACTCCTGCAATAAACCCTACAAAAAACCAACCCTTCTGGATCCTCAGACACACCTGGCGAGGTTGAGGTGTTGCTATCATCCCAGCTCCTGCACTGCTGCATTCCACCCTCCCGCAGGAGTCTCTGGGGCCCTGTGGTGGACAGAAAGGCAGAAGGATCATGTTTATCACCTTGATGACAGTGTCATGTGGATGGCAGTGTCATTTTGTGCCTCTACTCTTCCCAGCCAGGACAATGTGCAAATTTCACTGCTGCCTTCTCTCAGTGCCTTGGCTCTTCATCAGGGCAAACCCACAGCAAATCCACAGGATTTTTGCAGGCTCTGGGTGCTGCAGGGGAGGAAGCAGAAGGACACCAAGTTTCTTGCTAAGGAATTTTGATGCATCAAGCACTTCCTCCATCGACAAGGTCATGGCCAGGAGAACTCTGTGGGATACATGTGGCAAGCTCTTGTATTTCCACTTGATCTCCAGGCTGAAACAGTTCCCTGCTCCCAGCTTGTGCTAGAGGACATTCCTGGAAACCAGGAATCTGAAACCATGTGGTTATACACGAGTCTGGATCACAGCTCTCAAATTTGTAGAGACAAACATGGGAAAGGTCTTTCACAACCACTCCAAAGCCATGCAGAGCATGATGTATATTCAAAGCCATACACATTAATCAATTTATCTCCTGGACTTCCCTGAGCTTATCTAATGTGGGCAACAGTAGTAAAACACTCTGCAGGCTGGTTTGAGTGTGTCCAGCTGGGGCAGCCGGATGGGGTTTTACCATCAGAGCAGCATTCGGGGTGGGTTCTGGCTCCTGCACAAAAAACACTCACAGATCACTTGATATGATTTATGTATATTAATATGTGTATATATATGCTTATAGGCTTTTGGACAAAGGTAGTTACTGAACAAATGAACATTTGTCACATTTTCAAAAGACAGTTTTGGAAATCTTACAGATGAAACAATGGGCGCTGGTTGGATCTCTGATCACAAATGTGAGTTTAGAGATGTAGTATACAGCTCTGTGATCTGTGTGAAGCACTGCAAAGGTCAAAAATCAAATTGAATGGTAGGAATCTCTGGGAGATAAACAGCAAATATTATTAGGTCAGTGTATGAGTGTGGGGTACAACCACATCTTGGCTATTGTAGGTAGCATTAGTCATGTTGGGAAAAATAAAAAAAGACAAAATAAAGGGCTATTCAATAACAAGAAGCATGGAGAACAAGAAACAACTGCCTGATGTCTCCCCTAATACAAGAAATAGAGGACATAGAATTAAACTTGTAGGTGGCAGATTAAATATAAAGAAAAATAAAGCGGCAGATCCTCAGTCAACCCACAGCAGAGTGTGAAAGTCTCTGCCACAGGATGCTGGGGACGTCAGAACTTCCTGAGCATCAGACATGCTCATGGGAAAAGACAGAGCAGCAGGGGAGAATAGGCAAAAATGCTGCTCGGTGGCTCAATAAATCCTGGAACAGCTTGGGAGATATTCTGGGAAAAAGATCACCGCAATCGGAGTCTGCTCTCACACATTTCTGCCAGGCAATGCTGGGGACCCTGGGCTGGCTGAGCCCTCGGCGTGACCTGGTGCCACAGACAGATGTGCCACAGACAGATGCCACAGACAGATGGGCCACAGACAGACAGATGTGCCACAGACAGACAGATGTGCCAGACAGACAGATGCCACAGACAGATGGGCCACAGACAGATGTTCCCTGCAGCTGAAGCTCAGGAGCCCTGGGACCCAGGGGCTGTTCCCGTGTCGGTCCCGTGGGTCCGGGGCTGTTCCCGGGTCCGGGCTGTTCTAGGGTGGATCCGTGGGTCCGGGTCAGTCGGAGCCGAGCGCTCGGGCCGGGCCGGGCCGGCGGGGCTGTGGCGCTGTCCGGGCACCAGAGGGCGCTCAGGAAACGCAGATCGGGCAGGAAGAGTCCGGGAGGGAGAGAGGAGAGAGGGAAGAGGGAAGAGAGGGGAGAGAGGAGAGAGAGGGGAGAGGGAAGAGAGGGGAGAGGGTACCTGGGGAGAGAGAACTTGGGGAGAAGGGGCATGACTTGGCAAGAGGGGAGATAACCTGGGGAGAGAACCTAGAGCCGGGGGACACCACCTGGAAATGGCCCCTAGGGACAGCCCCTGGGGACAGCCCCTGGACACTGCACCTGAACTGTGTCCCCACGGGAGTGTGACCCCCAAGCACTGAACCCTAGAGCAACAGAGCATTGTGCTAACAAAGCATTGCTGGAGTGTTGAACTCACCGTCAGCCCTTGCAGTGCTCGGGTTTTGGCTGGGTTTACCTTGCTTTTCTGAAGGTGGAACTGATCAGCCACTGTGCTGCAGTCAGGCCGCTGTAATCAACATTAAATTTGACTTTTTGAGTATCTTAAGCTGTTACAGATTACTTTTATTTTCTACAAAAACCAAACTCGCAGTGCCATCATCTCTCCTGAGAATCTGTGGAAACACAGACACCTGAACCAGGCAGGGAGCACCAGGGAATGCCTTGGTGAAATCCTTGCTCTCCATCTGGCCTGAATAAAGAAATGGCCATGACTGCAGGACTGCAGCAGCCTGACCTTCACTGGGGTCTCACTGCAAGGCAGCAACAACAAACACACAGAGGGGCAGAGGAGTTCTGCAAAGCCCCTGCTGCCAGCCCTCGGAGCATTCCTGGAGCACAGGCAGTGCCACCCCCGGCTCTGCCTGCAGATTCTCCTCCCGTGACGAGCACAGGGTCTCACTGTCACCAGCGCTGGTGTTTAAGGTGATTTTCTGCTTGCACACAATGACTGAGCCATGGAACAGCAAACCCAGAATAGGGGAGGTTTGGGTGAGGAACCCAGAAAGGGTTAAATCTGCAGCACAGTGCAGGGCTGCCCAGAGGGCTCAGTGAGCCCTGGAGCAGGTCAGATCCTGCAGGTTTCCTAGGGAAGGAATCCTGGAGCTGGAGGGATCTCTGTGTGTCATTGTGAGGATCCCAGCTCCATAGCAGAGAGCCAGATAATAGCATTTGAACACTATCTGCTTCAATTCAATTGTATTGATTTATTTCCTGTCCAATGAAGCCATCAAGTGTACAAAATGGTTAATCTTATTTTTTTTCCCCTGCTGTCTGTTCAGAGGAGTGAAGTTGTAAACACTGATCCATGCAAGGAGGGTGACAGGGGAGATACATTGAACTTTTTTCAAGGCAAATGCTGATTTGTGTCTGTGCAAAGCGAATCCAATTGTAGCACAGGGCAAAGGAAGGACAGGAGCCCTTCCACTCCAGACTCGCAGTGGGGGCTGCTCCACCTGAGGGGGCTGACCCAGGTCCTGCATCCCACACTGATCCCTGGGAGGTGGAGGAGCCCCAGCACCCCTGCCTGGCTCGGTGACCCCAGACTCACCCGGGGGCTGTGGGGCTGCCTCCCTCCTTTCATCCTGCAGGATTTCCCCGACCCCAGCCCTCTCCAGCTCAGACAATAGCCCAGCAGAGCCAGGGCAGGCAGGACATTGGTGCTGTTTGAACACAGCCCTGCAGAGTGACGTGCATGGCACAGCCAGCGGGCCTGATGCCGGGAGACAAGCAAAATGAGTTCTTTTTAAAAAGTATTTTCTTTCAAAGTGTACATTTGCAATTAAAGGCTGAGTATACTCTATATTTTATTAATGATGTGGGACAGTGAGGCATTTTAAGGCTCTTCTGTTTTGATTATATTTTTTGGAGGAGGGGAAGGAATTGAAATGGAAAACATAACACTTATGATTTCAAAAATTTGGCTTATATTTTAGGTTCTGGTAACATGCAATTACAGGCACTTAGAAAGAATTCCCTTTTTTATACTATGCCCTAGAGCATAAAATTAAGAGGCCAATTCAGGCTTTGTACTGCTTTCAGAGGCAGTTTGCTGCAGCATAGATCAACATGGAGACTGACTGTCGCCTTTCGATTGAATTAGGTCTATATTTTTGACAAGTATGGCAGCAGTATCATCACTTTAATCACCAACAATCCGTTGTGTCTCTTTATGCTAATAAATAAAACATTCTGTGTTAAATATTTCCCAGTAAGCACTTGAAGACCTGCAATCACCACTCCTCCTATACGTTCCCAAGTAAAATAATATAATGGTAATAAAATCAAATGATGTCTAGGAGTTTTATAGACAACTAATAGCAGTTATTGCAAAGTGCACATCAGATACCAATTGAAGGTTACATTTCTCTTTAATATAATATAGCATGCATATTTCACTAACTGTCTCTGTATAACAAATGAATTAAGCAGTAGGATGACATCAGTCAAAAATGGAGTTCTTTAGGAGACGTCTTTAGGCAGCAGAGTTTTGCTGGAGCTATGTGTTGAGAGTGGGAACACTGGCTGCAAAATATGGGGAAATCATCCCATATTATCCCATATTATCCCAAAGAAACTTCTGACAGTTCCAGCCAGCGCCGTCCCTGCGCTGGGGCTTTGCTCCAGGGACACAAAGGCACCCGAACTCCCTTGCAGGCTGTGGCAGCAGAGCCGGGCTCAGGGATGGGCTCTGCAGCACAGAGGGTACAGATGGGTGTGCCAGGGGCACTGGGCACTGGGCAATGTTTGCACCCTGCAGCACAGGGTGTGTGTGCCATGGGCACTGGGCGCTGTTTGCACTCTGCAGCACAGGCTGTGCCAGGGCACTGTGCCAGGGGCACTGGCTGCACTCTCCTGGGGCAGCATTTCCCTTGCTCCCACATCCAAGGGCCCTGGAGCACACAGATCCTCCTCCCCTCACTGCTTGGCCACCCCAGAGCTCCTCAAGTCCTGCAGCCCCGTGGCTGCTGGAGCCACTCCATGGCAGCACTGGGAGCACTGGCAGCCCCAGCACAGCTCCAAAGCACACCTTGTCCTCCATCTCCTCGATTTCCCTGCCTTCATTCCCACACTTCACTCTGGAGTTGGGAGCCTTGGAGTCACCCTAAAGGAACCCTTTCCCAAACTTCAGATCTGCCTGTGGAGAGTTGTTCCCCATCCCTGTTCCTAATATACCTAACACATTCAGGGGCTCCTGCCTCAGTCAACATGAATTGTAAACCATTCCTCTAATCCCCTCAACAATACCCTTCCCCAAACCTTTTTTCTATCTTAATTAGATATTCTATCCCTTTGGTTTAAAATAGTATTTAATTTCACTTAATGATTTCAACAAAAAATATTAGGATTCCCCAAACAGACATGTTCCTTCTGAATTCTCTCATTCTTTTTTCAAAGGGCTTCAGTTTCATCTTTTTGTTGCTTTGTCAAAACACAGCTAATTGACTGTCCTGAAAGTACAATTTTAGTAATTTCTCTCAATGAGGCATCGCTGCCTCCTCTATTAACACTGCCTAATTGGACTTTGAATCCCCAGCCAGCGACTTCACCCATGCTACAGGCCCGGATCACTGCAACAGTAAATATCAGCATCCCAGTTAAATGTAGGTTGGCTCACATTCCCCCAAAATTGGCTTTCTGCTCCTCAGAGTCCAATCTGATGTAATATTACATTAACCATTTCTTTCTCGGGGAGCTGGAGGGAGGAAGGAGGAGAAGCTGCAGCTCAGATTTGTGTTTGTTCTGCTGGGAGAGAGGGAGAGAGAGAGAGAGGGAGAGAGNGGAGCAGTGCGGGATGGAGGGAGCAGTGCGGGATGGAGGGAGAGCTGCGGGATGGAGGGAACAGTGCGGGATGGAAGGAGCTCTGCAGGATGGAAGGAGCTCTGCAGCCTCCCAGCCCTCAGTCCCTTCTGTCCCAGCAGCCTCAGCTCAGACAGCCCAGCAGGCAGGGACGCAGCACTGCTGATCCCAGAGCTCCAGAGGGGTTCCTGCCCCCAGGGATGCACCCAGGACAGTTCCGCTGTGGGCAGCACAAACCATTTCTGTTCTTTGCCCTCCTTCTCCAAAGGCAGGCTGGATGGCACGTGGCTTTTTGACCATGGAGGGTTGGCACCCTGGGGGCTGGGGTGTTGAGTGGCCATGGCTCCCTGCAGCAGCAGCAGCAAACCTCCCCCAGGGTTCATCTGCAGCCACTCTCATTATCTGCGAGCATCTGCCATTAAAATGCAAGATCAGGCCAGCTACAAGTAGGAAACAGAAGCAGAACTCCTCGTTGATGCCTGTAATAGGCACCAAAGGCGTATAACTCTGCATAATTGCTAATTGTTATTACTGTTGCAGTTGATGCCAGAATTGCCCAGAGAAGCCTCTTGTTCCTTGTCCCCTGTGGGTCTGGGGGAGGCTGAGTGCCACTACGAGCAGTGGCAGTGTCCCCAGCAGAGCCCCCATGGCAGGGGTGTCCAACCACCCCAGGAGCCTGCAGAGCCCTGCCAGAAACCCTCAGCACCCACAGCCAAAATGGGGAGGGACAGAGCTCAGTGCGAGTTCAGGTGTGAGACGAGAGCGTGACTGCACTGCAGGGCCAGGTCTAGGCTCAGGCTCAGGCTCAGACCCATGCTTTGGATCCAGGTTTGATCACAGGTTTGGGTACACATAGCTCCAGATGTGCTTTGGATCCAGGTTTGATCCCAGGTTTGATCCCAGGTTTGGGTACACAAAGCCCCAGGTGTGCTTTGGATCCAGGTTTGACCCCAGCTTTGATACCAGCTTTGATCCCAGGTCTAATCCCAGGACCAGGCTGTGCAGCAGAGCAGGACTCTGCTGTCAGAGATGTTGGGCTCAGCTCTTTCCATATTGCAAGCAAGAACTCCAGCAATTAATATTTCTTGTAAACATGCTATAGATGGAGGTAAAAGCCCACAAAATGGAGATGCCAGACACATTTTTGTGATTTAGAATATGCTACTGGGGTAGAAAAGACATCATTGATAAGGCTGACATCAGAGGCAGGCAGTGAAATTAAAACTCCAAGGAATGGCCTGGCTTTTCCTTGTCAGGCAGGCACACAGATCCCTGCTGAGCACTTTAAGATACTCATAAATGTTGAGGACAAAACTTCCAAAGAAAGAATTGAAGGGCTTCTGCTGCCCTCAGTTTTGGCAGGCCAGTTTCAGATGCTTTAAAGGGCCTGGCTTCCATCTGGGTCCTCCTCCTCCTGTCCCAGAAGAGAACCCAGCCCCAAAAGGCTCCAGCACAGCTGGCTTCAGGGCTGGAGTATCTCATGGTTCTGCTGCCTTCCACGAGCTCTGCTCTAAAAGATACTGAAGAAAATCAGTCTCAGAGCCAAACAGTGAGCCTAGAGCTGCATCCAGAAGTCAACAGCACATGTGCACAGGGGAGTGACAGATAAAACCAGTTCAAACCCATCCCTTCTCACATCTGCAGGCTTGTGGAGCTGGAGCAGGACTCAGGAGCTCTGAGCTCAGAGGTGCTGGGAGTTTTGTTCCTGCACAGATCTCCAGTGACTTCTTGGAGCTCAGGGAAATGCTTTGCTCTGTTCTCGCTGGCCTCATTCTCTTCTTTCATTTTCATGCAGAGTGCACCTTACCCTGAAAGCACATTTCTTCACAATGGTGAACAGCCCAACCTGTGTCTGGGTCCTTTATCTCAGGGCAGAGGGGACAAAGCTTTTAAATTCAGTTGTCTTGCCCCAGTCCTGGTCCCAGCAGCCTCCCCCAGCTTCCACCAGCCCTGCACAGACAGCCCTGCTCCTGTGAGCACCGTGCACTGCACACACTTGGACCTAAATGAGCACCTCTCCTTGTGCTTCCACATTTTAGGAATATGTTTATCTTGTTTATCAGAAGATAATAATCTTACAACAGTCTTGCAGCAAGCACTTAAAATAATGTTACAAACAAGCACTAGTGTATGTGTTCAACCACAAGTTCAAGGGAGGTGAGGTGCTTAAACCCACCCCTGGTTTTGCAGTTCCAGTCCATGGCGACACACTGGGCTGTGAGGCAGCAGCAGCAGCTAGCCAGGCTCCAAGAGGGCTTTCCTAATAAATTCAGATTAATAAAGAACAAGTTCCTCCTCCTCACCCCTTTCCCAGCCTCTAAAAGCAGACTCTGGCACGTGTGCACCACCTGAGCCTCACACCAACATTACATGTCATTAACAAAACACAAACCAGTGGTCACATCTTAACGGGAAAAGTTAAATCTCTTTATGCAGTTTAATAAAGATACCTTGTCCAGTCATTATGAAGTGATTAACTTATCTAAGAAATAACAGCACTAGGGCTGTCAGACTGGCACACAACACTAAAAAGAGCAGGGATCAGATATCATATTAGGCTAATTATAAAGAGAAGAAAAGACAGGCAGAAGCATAAAATAGCCATGTGGACAGCATTTTGCTGCAGTTTTTCTTTGCACAGAAAAGGCTAAACACATTCTGCAGAAAGGAAAAATGGGTATTAAAGCAATTTCTCTCCTGGTTTCCCTAATTTAGTGCAGTATGTGAGGAGGCAGTGCACGTTCAGACAAACTGACAGGTTGTGTGAAGCAGTGACCAAATCCTCCCACAGACGAATAGAAACGAACAGAAATCCTCCAATCTCTGCACAATCAGCCTGACACAGCCAAGCCAGACCTTCATCCCCTTCCAGCCATGGCCAGAGCAGCCCCAGCTCTGCAGGGATGCTCAGGGGGATCCATCCCCTCATCCCATCGTGCAGGACATCACCCCAGCAGAGTTTTCCAACACAGCCAAAGGACTGACCTGAGAGCTCAGGGCCTGGGACCAAATGTTTGGGACAGCCAGAAGTGTCTGGTCACTGTTCAGGGAAAAGGGAGGTGGGCTTCCATTTTTAACACTTGCATCCTCTTTAAAGCTTTTTTTCCCCACTAAAACCTATTATTAATAATGTTGGCAGATACTGCTTTCCTTGAGGTAATGCCAATTTTAATGCATTTTTTTATATAACTATAGTGTTATTGAGGAACAAGTAGTAAGTGATAGATACTTTAATGTAATATGAGTCAATATGTATTTGTATGTGCTTTATGACTTAATCAATATTGCTACATTAGCAAGAATAAATATGGTGTTTCCTTTTCTGGCCTTGGAAAGAACAAATAAGGAAAGTCACATTCTGAAGTTTAGGAATGAATAAAATCTCCTCATTGCCCAGACAATTCAGTAAATCTCTTGATATTCATTTGTTCTCCAGAGCAGAGCAAATACCTCCCCAGGAAACACTGAGGACTCAGCCTGGGACTCCAGTTCAGGTTTTCACAGGGAACTTCCTAAAAGGAATTTTTAAAAAGGAAACAGGTCCCGGCAGACAGTGTACTGAGTGTCAAGGGGAAGGGCTTGACACCTGAGCAATGACGTTTTTAGTTTAGGTTTTAGTGCTGGAGAGCCAGAAGAGGTCACCGACCCTCCCCAAGCTGTGCCTGCCCGCTGGCAGAAGGGAAGGACAAAGTGCTGCTGGTTCACTGCTGCTCAGGCATTCCCTGCTCCAAAAGCAAAGGCTGTGACAGGGACAGGACACCCCATTTTGTTACTGACACAAACTTTTCCACCAGTTATCTGTTCTGGATACTGGTCTCACCCAATGCAGCAAGGAATCCCAGCCCCAGCAGCAGGACTTTCCCCTTGGACTCAATGACCCCAAAGGTCTTTTCCAGCCCAGTTAATTCTGTTATTCTGTGATCTTACACATTCTGCATGTTCATCCTGCAGCGCAGACCTCCAGCTGGAGCAGATCTGCTGGGGGTGCTCATCCCCGACTCCCCCCGGGTCAGTCCCACCGCTGGCTGTGCTGGTACCTGCCCCAGGTGAGGCGTTACCTGTGCCCAGGGCAGCTCTGCTCCTGCTGGGCCCCTGCAGGGAGCGAGATCCACCCGACCCTGGTGATGCAGCACAAGGCTGGCTTCTGGTACCGGCTGTAAGCGTCCCCAAACTGTGCCAGGGGAGTGCCACTGCTCTCCAGTGCTGCTGGGACACAAATCCAGGCAGTATTCAAAAAAGCAACAAAGATCACGGCACTTGTTTCTGCCCCAAAAGCCCCAAATCCAAGCAAGCAATATCCGTTTCTGCTCTGAGTCTTCTTGTTTCCAACATCACATTTTGGGGCTTCATCTTGAAGACAGTGGTGAGATGCCCAGCCAGGCACATTTCAGGGGGCTTAAGGCAGGATCTTGGTTTATCTCATCTGCAGAAATGCCTCAGAGAGGTCTCAGCAGTGGCCGGTGTCCCTCGATGTCCCCACACAGCTCGTTCCCCAGCCCCAGCAGTGACAGAGGATGTCTGAGCTGGGATCCTCTGGACATTGCAGTGTTCACAGCCTGGCCGGGTGCTGTGGCTCCTTCCCTCCCACCAGCTCTGCCAGGGCTCCTCCAGCTCAGCCTTCACAGGGCTGGCTGAGCTCCCCACGGGCAGAGCTGCAGAGGGGATCTGAGACTCTTGTGACCTCAGAGGCTTTTTGGGGTGAAATAACCTCTGGAAATTCAGCCACTGCTTATTGCATCTGCCTGTGGCTGGAGCTAAAGTTCTGTCTGTATCCTGCTCTGCTGGCCTCCTGAGCTGCTTTAAACCCGACTGCTGTCCTAGAGCTGGGCTGAGGTGGTGGCAGCGATGCTGAGCTCTGCTGAGCCCGCCTGGGGCTGCCTGGGGTGGGGTCTCCAGGCAGAACCCCCTGCTCCAGCCCCGCGGCTCCAGCTGAGCTCAGCGCAGCCTCTGCCCTGCCCTGGGTGACTCCTGCCCTGCAGCCACCCGGGATAATCCCGGGCACCCTCCTGCCCTTCTGGATTTACCCTGCCTGACCTTACACATCATTGAGCCAGGACTCACATAAGGGCAGGAGACAAAAAAAAAAAAATCTCCTCTATCTCAATTTGGAAAGTTTGGCAGCATTTGTTTATTTTTAACAGGTCACCACCACACTTCAGCCCTTTTCCTGTTGAGATCATTAGAACTTTTAACTGGATCATAAATCTTTTATTAACATTTGGTATTATACTAATTAAAACTGTTCCATGTATGTATTATTAATTTCTCCAGCGCTTCTTGTGAGGGTGATGTTTTAGCTGGCTTAGCAAAATTCACCATAGTAAATAAGGAGAAACTCATTTCCAGGCAATTAGGCTTGCAGAAAAATAAGTTTCTTAATGAAAGGGACGATCATTACAAATTTTACCTAAATAAACAGGGTTTCTTAATGGTAACTCTTCAAGCTAAGTAAACAGATTGGTGTGGTAATGTCCTAAGCAATACTTAAATGTAACTGTTTAATAAATTGGTAAATTACTCATTTCATCTTAGAACAAAATGGTAATACTGTAGTAATAACCTAGTATATATTCTGTAAATATGAAGCATTATCACTTTAGCTCTGAAGAAATCACCACAGTGATATGTCAGCATTGATCTAAAACTGCAGCATTTTATCTCAAGTTTATTACCCATTTTTGAGAATCGCTGAGATTTTCAGAGCATAATGGCAATAAAAGAAGAATTTAAAAAGCGCTTAAATGTGCATAAGTTAATCAGAGGTATCCTCAGGGGGAAAAGGAAATTTGGTAAAACATGAATTATAAGCATCATTTAAACTTACTTTGGACACTAGAGATAATAAATGGCACCATAATTTAGAAATAGCTTTTAACATCAATGACTGTAAGAGGCACTTTACTGTTCATAAGAATTGCAAAGCAACGGTGCTGAGGCCAATTTTATTAGCCATTTTTTTCTTTATAAAAGCAATCCAACCATTTCCAAACTGAGCAGACAGGAACAAGAGTTACGTGTTAATATGCAAAATGCATTTGAGTTGTTTGGTTTGTTTTTTGTGTGTTTTTTTGGTTTGTTTTTGTTTTTTTAATAGCCAGCAATAAATTTACCAAAAGATACAGTCTGGAGACAATTGAATGATCATTGAAGAAGAATAAAGCCAGCTCAGAGTTTACATATTTGGGAAGAGGAGGGAAAGGAGGGAAAGAGAATGGTTCATACATCCCCATTTAGTGGGGAATGTCGCAGCGCTCCCAAGGGCGGGGGAGCCGCCGTAAATCAGCGGGGGCGGCAGGATGGAACCGGGAGGGGAACGGGTAGGAACCGGGAGAGGGACGGGGCGAGGAACGGGGGATGGAGGGGGGGGAGGGAACGGGGGGGGGGAGGGGGGAG
>VXBI01005460.1:422147-437001 GCA_013397375.1 Toxostoma redivivum
CTTTCCTCGTTACTTTTCCCAGGCATAGGCACGCCAGGCTGAGGGACTCAGTGCCCCATTCCCGCTCCCCTGTCCTGCGGCACAGCCTCACAGTGCCGCTTTCAGAGCATCCACTGTCAGCCCAAAAAATCACCGATAAATTCTGGCCAGGCAGGACAGGAGCGCCTTTGAGGAGCGGCAGCGGGGCCCGGCTGAGCCGCCAGCGGGGAGGGGGAGCGGGGGAGCGGGGGGAGCCGCCAGCGGGCACCGGCCCAGGTGAGCTCTGACCCTGCTCTGGAGGAGCACGGACCGGCCCAGGTGAGCTCTGATCCCGCTCTCAGGGACCGGGGACCGGCCCCGGTATCGCCCCGAGCTCCGATCCTGCTCCCTGCCCGGCCCGGGAGCACAGAACTGCCGGACTCGCTTTACCCTCAGGCGCCACGCGTGTGCTCATGGAACTGGCAAACAAACCTAGCTCAAGAATTAAAATTTAATTGAATTGGTTCCAGACTACCCCCGAGTACCGAGGATAAGAGAGATGAATATTCTGGAGGCTTCCCGTGTCTGAGCACCCTTGACACACGGAGCAGTCCTGCTCGGCAGAACGGGCTGTTAACGCTGACTTAGGAGAAGGCAAATATCTCTATTTTAATTATTTCACTCCTGCCACTGTAGCATAATCAAGATCTAGCTACAGTTCTTATCCCACATTGCCAAAACGACTCCTTCATGCTCTCCAAGCTGCTGGGAGGAGTCTCAGCTCCCCGGTTTGTCCCTCACTGGTTTCTGGGCTATGATGCGGTTACACACCATCTCAAGATAAAATAAGGTCACTTGGATAATTTCCTAGGGAACCAAGCTCAAGCCGTCCTGGTAGCAGACTCTTTGCTAATTTTCGATGTCGGCAAGATTTAATTCAGCCACTGGAAGAGCCGCAGCACAAAACCTGAAGCTGTTGCACGGAATATGTGAGGAGCAGGAAAGCGTCACACTCATTCCTGGGAGCATCCTCTGCTCCAGGACTCAGCCTTGGCTTCCAGCAAAGCTCATTTCCAGCGGGAGAGATCCCTCTGAAGTAAAGGCAGAGGATGGGAGCAGTTTGTTAAGTTGAATAAAGAGAAACCAGGAGGTGATGTAAACCTGAGTCTCCTGTGTAGAACTCAGTGGCATTGAGTAAACAAGTGTGCCACTGGTTCCAGGGGCTAGAAGCTAAAATTATACAAATCCAGAAAAAAAAAAAAAAAAAAAGGAAAAAAAAAAAAAAAAAAAAAAAGGAAATAAAAAAAAAGAGAAAATAAAAAGAAGAGCAAAAGAAGAGCAATATATTAATTTTTACTGTGGCTCTGATTAAGTACTTATATTTTGAATCGATTCTTCATCATTAGGTATATTTCATTCAAGACTGGATTACTTTTTAACCGAATTATCTTAGCTCAAATAAGGCTTTATTTGGGAGAAATTTAATACCTGTATAATTAGACACTGAATTAAGATGACCTTGCCATGGAACAACTACATTTTAATTTACTCTTCATAATTAAAAGCAAATCTCTAAATACCTTAGGCTGATTTTTTTTAAACACACATTTAAATCTTCCTGTTGTTCTAAGCGAACATCTTAAAACGCCGGAGGTTGGTTCCGAGAAACCTGTAACCCTGCGATCCCCTGAAATCTGGAAATACATTTTTAATTAGAGAACTAGAGCGCTGTGCTCCGTGAGCCGGGCTGGAGCCTTGCAATCCTTGTTAAGAGCAGTTTCAGAGCGTGGCACGGGGGGACAGGAGGACGGACAGACAGACAGACAGGCTGGGCCCCCCGAAAGGAGCTGCACCCCTCGGGCTCCCAGCAGCTGTTCCTGTGGAACAGCTCTGCCCTCCGTGTGTGCCTCCAAAGCCAGCCCCGCTTTCGGGAGCTCGGCTCTCACACCATGACAGCGACATTTCCAGCGTCCCTTTCCCCTCCCCGCCCGCGGGGTCTTGGCTGTGGCACCAGAAGCGATTCTGCTCTTTCAGTGCCCCGGCAGGAAGGGATCTGTGCGGGGGGGTCTGTGCTTGCTCCCCGCAGCTGGGAGCAGCTCAGCCCGAGGGCATCGGGCAGCGCTGCCCTGGAGGGGACAAANCCCCCCAGCCCTCCTGGAGCCGCCCCCGCACGGGGCTCGCTCCACACCAGCCCTCGGACCCGATATCAGCAGAACCGAGCTCATGCACTCATGGAGATGGAAACTCCGCCTGGAACGAGCACCGAACATTTGGCAGCCAAGGGGGTGTGAAACGGGGCCCGTGAGCCAGATTTGCACTAAATCACAGCAGCTCGACGAACGCTCTGTCGCAGCATTCGAGGGACCGTCCAAGAGCTCCGAGAAGTCTTGTGCAGCAAACATCGCACACAGCGAGTTGCTCCTGCTGCCCGGACCTGGCGGACCCTGCTGTGCCTGGCACCTCCACGGAGCAAAGGGGCAATTCCCTACTGGCTGATGGGAGCGCACAGCCCCGGTTATCGGCGTCATTCACAATTGGCTTTGGCCTCTAAACCCGAGCTGACTGTGGCTCGGGGCTCACTGAGCTCGGAGCAGGAGGCTGCACCCTCGGCTGCCTCAGCCGCTCCCGGCCCATTCACTGGCGGGCAAGAGCGGTGCCAATTCCGATCAAAGCCCATTGTACACTAATGACATCCAGGCGGCACCAGCCAAGCGCTGGGAGCAGCTGAGCTCTCCCCCTGCCTGGCGGCTTCAGGAAGAGTTACAGGTGTAGCATTTGGCTTGCCTGCTTTGTTTTTGCCTCATCTGTTTTCATACGTGTTTGAGCCTTCCATGACAGGTCACTGAATTCCAGACACAAAAATTATCTTAAAGGAGATTTATTATTTCGGAATGAAAAAAAAAAAAAAAAAAAGCTGCTCTCTACCCAAGTGAAATCTATAAAAGGTAAAACCCGACCCTTCCACAGCTAGTGGAAGAGCCCTCCTCCAGCACAGCCCCCCAGGGGTGCCGCCTCGCTCCCTACCTGGGGCCGCCCTGGAGCGCTCGTTCCCCGGGCTGGAACCCGCGGCCGCCCCGGGGGACGGGCGCACAGGCGGCCGAGCAGGTGGCTGCACACGCTGCTCTCCCACCTGCTGCCCCGTGCCGAGCCACAATGAACTTGTCAGGCCGTGCTATTGTCACCGAGAGCAGATGTCGCAGGGCAGCGCTGCCCGGCCGCTGCTGGAGCCGCTCCTCGGGGCTGCTGCTCGGGGGGGCTCGCCCGCGTTTCCTCAGGCCCCGTTTCTCTCTCTGGCTTCCACCCACTTTCTTCAGCTGTTCTGTAACCCCTGCTTGCTGCACTCTGCAGGATTTTTGGGTCCTTCTTGCCGTGTTCTACACTGTTTGCTGTTTTTTGTCTTGCCCGGTATTTCACCACGGGGCTGTCCCAGTGCTCGCTGTCCCGTGGGACCCCAAAACACTGCCCAGGGCACTGGGCACTCCCTCCCTGCCCCTCAGCAGGAACCCTCGCCAAGCCATTTCCATTTCTAAGGCAGTACCCGGTTGCTCGCTCACATACAGCCCCACTGCACTGAGGTTTTAAACACAACAAAGATTCTTTTTCCACCTGGGAGTCCAGCAGAGCCCCACGGCAGAGCTTCCCACTGCTCCGCACATCCTCATGTCCCTTCCCTAACCCTGCACAGCCCTTCCCCTGCTTTCTCCAGGGTTTCCCATCTCCAGCTTTGCTCGTCTTGTCCATTCCTGGCTTTCCCCCTCCTTCTCAGCTTTCCGTGCATGCACAGAGGTCTGGGACGTCTCCTTTCTCTGATCTTCCCCTGCAGCTTTCCCACTTGCTGCCTTTCCATCACCTCCTGCCCTCCAGTCCCACCAGCTCGTACTCCATCCCCCTCAACCCATCAGAGCTTCCCCACCTCTCTCAGTGCCACAACAGCCAGAGCGGGATCACACCTCGTGCATCTCTGCCTCTGCCCCACTGTCAATTTGAATTGATAAGAAGGAAGAGTCTTGGCCAAAGAAGACAAAGAGCAAAGCAGCAGCACGGGGAAGAGGAGCCAGCGCTGCGGGAGGAGTTCCAGCTGCAGCTGGGAAACCGCGGACTGGCGTCCAAGGCAAGTCAGGAAGCAGAAATAAACAGAGACAGACAGGACTGAGGGAAGGGTCTCTTTTTGCCATCTGAACTAGTGAGCAGGGATTTGTGTTGTGCACTTCAACCCGGTTTCCTCTGCTTTATCTCCCACTCATGGAAGTCTCATCTGAGCTGTAGGACCACAAGCCTGGGCTGACAAAGGGCTGACAGCCTCTGCTGTGTGTGGTGTGACAAAGGAACTGCCTTTGCAGACCTGTCTGGGGACCCTGCAGAGCAAACAGCGAAAACCAGTCGTTCATGTGGATCTTGAACTGCACAGGAAGGTAAAAGCTTTAACAGGAAGCAGAGATTTGTGCCAGAAGAATCTCCCTCGGAGCAGTGTGACAGAGTCAGTCACACATGGGTTGGAAGCCCCATCTATGAATGTTTTGGAAAAACTGCTGCAGTTGGAAGGAAATGTTGACATGAGGAAGGGACACGGGCTGCTTTATTTCCCCTGCCTTATTCCCTGTGGCAGTGAAGAGGGGCAGTGCTTTCACCCCAGCCCCTCCACGCAGCAGAACATCCTTCCCCTCCGAGCACTTGGCTGGAGACAGAGAAGGTCAACTTCACAGAGATCAATGTAGGAAAGCCACAAGCATGACAAGGCAGAAAAAAAAGCCCTAAACCCCTAAAAATCCTACCCTTGGTGATTTAGAGGAGAATCACATTTCAGATCTCCAAAAAAAGGTCCTGCGAGTGCTTTTATCCTGAACAATTATTTCTGGTACTCCAAAATATTTTAGCCTAGAAAGGGTGGGAAAGGTTTTTTCCTGCTCGGGCTCTCAGGGACAGTCTCCTTTTGCCACATGAGGACGTAGCAACGGGCATGGATGCGCTGGGCTCGAAGGCTTTAAGATGGAGTTCCGAAATTAAACCACTGACCCTGATGTGCTGATTCAACACAACAGAAAAATCTCCTTCCGTTGGCCTCCTGCTGAATAAAGGGGACAAATTACAGTTGAAAGCAATCCTGATGAACAGTCTGAGGGCAGGGGAACCTCCGCAGCCCGTGACAATCTGGAAGCAGTGCTGGGTACAGCAGCTGCTCCGCTGGAGCTCCGCAGTGGCAAAGCTCCCCCGTGCAGGGCGGCAGCGGCAGAGAGCGAGTCCCCGACTGTGCAAACTGCTTTCAGAATCAATTACCCATCTCCGCTTCTCCGGGCAACAGGCAACAGACCACCTTTTTTTTCCCCCTGCAACCCTACAAAAAGAAAACAGAGCAACATTAGGGTGCCATTTGAGCAGTGAAATGCTGAGGGGTCCCTTGGCTCCCGGCGGAGAGCAGCCGTGCACCTGTGTGGAGAGGAAATCTGGGAGCAGAGGAAACCTGGGAGCAGGGGGCTCACAAGCTGCCAAAGATGACTGGAAATTAGGAGCTGCACAAGAGCAGAAATAGGCAGGCTGTGACCTGAGGGACAGCAACACGTGCCTCAGCCAGGAGCAGAAAGGCAGCACGGAGACAGGATGCCCACAGAAGACAAGGGTGAAAAAGAGTATTTTTAGAAACTCCAGGAAAAGCATGACTAAGTACTGCTTTGAAGTTCTGCTCAGGAGCATAGATTAGGATAATCCATGAAGCAGGGTGCAGGACTGCAGCTCCCCAAAGAGTATTTTAGGTGCCAGAACAAAACCAGGATGAATTACCACAACATCTCTGCTACCTATGAAGGAGGCATCTCCTGCACATCACCGTGCAGGTGCACCCACCTGCCCTCGTGCCAGCCTCAAGGGTATAAAAGACATAAGAAAAGGGATTTGATGAGGGGTCTTGAAGGATCACAGTTTCCTCCTCCCAGTGTGCAGTTCTGTGACAGAAAAGCATCCCCACCTCCTCTGCTGCCCCTGTGCTGCCAGAGCCAGAGCTGGGCACATCTGGGGGGGCACAGGAGAAGAGCTGGCATGGAGGAACAGCCCGGCCTGGAGCCTCTGCCTGTGGAGAGGCTTCACCCCGGGCTGCTCCTGGAACACCTTTGGTCCAGACCTAGAAATATTTTCTGCTGTGCTAACATTCCCGATTTTCCAGATTTCCAAGGGAAACCCAGCTCAGGCCATGGCTCATGCCCTACCTGCCTGCAGTGGTGGCACGAGAGAAGCTGCTCTCCCACCCACCCCAGCGCCATACCCTGCTGCAGAGTGCCCTCCTGGCCAGGCCCACGGCACACACCCGGCCCCCTCGGAGCTCCTGCTCCACCCCACCAGTCCAAGGGACTCGAAGCTTCTTTAATTATTAACTGCTCTGCTTTGGTTTCCCACTCCATTGAGAGCAGGGGCTCTCTGGAGGCCGGGAGCAGCTAAACAGGGCAGCAGCCCTGGTGGGAGCAGCCCAGGGCTGGCACCAGCCGTGCCCACCCGTGGCTGGCGTCCCCCCAGGCTGCTCCCATTACCAGTAATGGGAACGGCGAGTGCCGGTGAGCAGGAGACTGTAATGTCTTTATATTACACCACCAATTAGGTTCTCAGGGTCGTGTCCTCACTGATGGGCAGTAGATGAGATCCAGTTAATGGATCTGTGCTGATTTACACCCTGGGAAGAGCTGCCCCTCTGCTCGTCTGAAAGCAGCAGAGCTGTTCCAGCAGCCCTGGTGTTTAACAACTCCGTTCTGAGCCAGCCTTCTCTACCACCCCAGTCCATAAACCACACGCTTTATTAACTAATGATTAGTCCTCCAGTTCAGTTTCAGGGTCATGTTTTAAGAAGTGCTGCCCTCAGAGCTGGTGTGGAGCTCTCTGCAGTGGAGAAAAGCAGAGCAGAGGCATTGCCAGGTGCCCTGGAGATGCAGGGTAACAGTTCTACAACCACTGCCCTGTGGTACCTGGGAGCTCAGCACCTTGAATTCAAGCTGAGGGATCACTCTGGCAAACACAGAGTTGATTTTAACCTCACCATTTCGACAAGGCTCCTGAGCTGTGCAAAGATGAGTTTGGGTGCAAGTCTCTGCCTGGCAAGGGCCCAGTGGAGATGTTGGGGCTGTAAAGCAGGGCCTGAGTGCAGGGAGCAGCTCTGGCACAGGGCGAGCAGAGTGATCTGGGAGGACAGATTAACAGCTCTCCTCGCTTGTTTTTCAGTTGTACATAACCATTGGTCAGAAAAATGCTGTGAAGCTGGGTCACATCCTTCCCTTGGGTGCTGCTGTCTGGGTACCCAGGTGTCCTGACATTGGTAACACACCAGCTCAATTAGGAGGCTAAACTTGGGAAGAATGGTGGATAAAACTATTAAAAAAATAGGAATTTTCTAATCATAGATTAAAACACAACTTCCCGAACATTAGCTCCAGCTAATACTTCTCCTCTTCCTTCTCTGTCTGGATTGAGTGAAGAACATGGAGTGCCTTTCTGCCACCAGAAGGAAGAAAAGTTCTGTACAGAGCTGGGGAATCACGATAGCCTAGCACACAAATGTTCTCAACAAGGAATGTAATACAGGCAGCTCTCACTGAGGTTCTTGTGCAATAACTTAAACAGTACAGATTACTACTTGGGGAAATAAAAGACAACATAACTTTGAAACTTGAAAAGCTCTTTCTTCATTGTAATCAATTGCAATAATCCATGTCAGTGATTTAGATGAAGATCAACTTTACCTTTCTTTGCTGATGACACAAAACTAAGAGCAATAAAAAACTTAAGTGCATTTGTGCACAACTAATGGATTGGATGTGGCATGTGCCAATGGAAGTCGGTATGTATAATGCAGCATATAGTGGATGCCAAATTAATGGGATCATTTGGGCATTCTGGAGCACTTGTGGCATTGAGTTTAAGTCATTTAAGGAGTCTGGCAGGGGTTGATGGTCTTCTGTTTCCAGAGGATTGAAGAAGCCTAGTACTTCTGTAGGCAAGCCATGGTATGAATTTTATCCCCTCTGTCCAGCTGCTACTCAGCCCAAAAATGAGAGGTAACAAAACCAAGGCAATGAGATCGTGCCTGTTGTCCTTAATAAGAAATACAAGAATGCAGATTCACCTGGGCAGAGAGCTGGAGGTTCAGGCACAGAGGATGGAGCAGGCAGTCCAACTCCTGCTGAACGTGGGGCCCTTCCCCAGGCCAGGGGCTCACACCAGCCTGCCATGGCACTGCTGCCTGCTGGGGACAAGCTCCTGAGGAACACTGCTCACAGCCTGGAGAGAAATACATCTCACTGCCAGCAGGTACCATCCCAAACCCCTGAGGAGTGCAGAGATCCATTCAGGGAGCTCAGATGTGCTGCAGAGCTGGCAGTTTTCTCCCAGCTGCCCATTCCAGCAAGCTGACCCGAGCTAGGCTGAGGCACAGGGACAGAAGAAGCTGGGTCTGGTCCCTGTGGTCCTGCCAGTGGCCAGAGCAGCAGAGCAGGACCCAGCAAATCCCACATGCTGGTTTTAACAGAGTTGCTGCCCTCTCTGCCTCTTCACGTGGGAGTGGGAGGTGCTCCACAGAGCATCACTCCCTTGAACTCCCAGGAGGGAAATATTTGCAGGCTCAGCTCAGAGCATTCACCAAGGACCAGCACAGCACCCCTGATGTCTGTGTAGGTACTGCAGATGTTACGGGGAGGTCTCTGGAGTCCACTGTCCACAGGCAGATTTTGCTATTTGCTTTATTTTTATCTCTTGAAGAATGGCCTGAGGTGTGAGCCTGTGAGGGTGTTTGGAGCCTGCCCCACTCAGCACCCCAGCAAGCTCAGCCCCCCTCAGTGGAGCACAGTGTGTGGACACCCAACATCACCTGCACCAAAATGTGCCAGGCCAAGCTGGAGGGACTGGGAGCAGCCTGGGCTGTGGAAGNACAGCCCAGACCCCTCAGTGATTCTGTGTTCACACAGTTCATGGGGCTGAGGAGAGAACAGCTCACACCCCTCCTACAGAAGTGTGGGAACTTCACCTTTGCTGCCTGCAGAGCACAGGCCCCTCTCAAACGTCTCTGCTGAGCACTCCCAGCATCTCCAGCTCTGGGCCCATCCCACAAAGGACACGTGGACATTTCTGAATGCACGATGCAGAGATGCCTTTAGGCAGTTGGCTTCTTTTGTCATAACGATCTGGGAAAAATATTTTGTTTCTTATCCTTAAATTAAATTAATGGGAGTATATATCTAAATACCATTACTGCTCTGACCATAACAACAGATTTTTAAGATATCTGAAATGTCCAGAAATGCTCAAAAAGAGGAGAAAAGCACATAGGCACCAAGCTGCCACAAACTGCACGATAGCTCTGCCCATCAAAGCCACCTGGGTGCTTACAGGAGACAAACCCAAAAACAAGTGGCCCTCAAGTACAAATATTATTTGGCTGCTTAATCAGGAAAAAGTTAGGAGCTTAAAAGACTCAAAAGAGTGGGCATGGAAAACACAGCACTGGAGGGAAATGGTCCAAACAGCCCAAACCAAGGGTGTAAATACCTCTTCCTCAAAAAATGCCCACCTGCATAGAAGCAAATACTTCACCCACTTGGTCCAACTCACCCAGGAAATACACGAGGAGGGAATCTACTGACTGAGGAGGAGCAGCTACATGAGCAACTGCTCACCTGGCTGAGTCACAGTCCCTAAATTACTGCTCCTCAGCAGTGGGGATGATTTGGGGGCAGAAATTCGTGCTTCGAGGAAAGTTCAGAGGTGTGATATAAATCTCAGCATTATTTATGTCAGCTATAAATGAGCTAAATTATGACCTAGCTGAGCAAAACACTTTTGTAAACCAAGGCATTGAATATTGTGCAGTGTGCATGTTTAACAGGACCAGGCTTTCATCACGGAGTGGAGGAGAGCTAATAACCCATTGATTTTAGGGCCCATTTAGGAAAAGAATTGCCTATACAGATTTGATCACCATGCATTACTTTGTAACATCTAATACCCTGGGCACAAAATAATGCTGAGAGAGGCAAATTGTGGAGCCATTTTTATCCAGAGAGGGTTTGTGCATGAGGGCATGGCACAGGGGCTGCTCTGGGCTGGGCTCAAGGAGGCAGGAGGAGCTCGGAGGAGATGGGTGATGTTCCTCCAGTTATGCCGAACTCTGCCTCGTGCATCCACCCTCAGCTGCTCAGCCCTTCCTGGAGACCATTCACACACACAGGCAAGCAAGGCTTGGAAAATGCCCTGTCCAAAATGAATTCCCACTGACGGTTCAACAATCCTTAATTCTCGCTGCATTTTTCCATCCTTGTTCAATAAAGACGAGGTTTTCTGGGCTTAAAACTTGCGAACAGAGGTGCATAGCATGGGCTTTTCAAAACATGAATTCACAGAGATCTTTCACTTGCAGATTTAAGACTACTTTAGAAAGATCGTCCAAATGCTAAGAATTATCAGTTTCATAGCAGCACCAAGCATCAAGAGATTAAAACTCAGCTGGATGGGATGTGCAGCACTCCCAGCACTCTCAGACCGCATCTCCATCACGACTTTCACTGCCTGCACTTCAGTGACTCCCCCTGAAGCAGCCGTGCTGCAGTACAGCTGCAGGAACTGCTGCTGCCCTCGCCCTCCTGCACAGCCCCGATCTCCTCGGCTGCCTGGAGTGCTTTAAGGAGTCTCCCACGGAGGTAGAGCAGCATTTAGTGCTGAGTGGGAGGTGAGAGATAAACCACGCTCCCCCCATGCTCCCCACAGCTAGTCAGGGCTGTGCTGCCAGAAGGGTTTCAGAAATTGGGAAGCCAAACAGCACCCCCTGCACAACAGCTCGACTTCAGCTCGACTTCAGCTGCCCACCCCACAGCCCGAGTGCAAAATGTGGACAGCACAACCAATAGGGTCAGGGCAACTGCCAGCCCACCCCCAAAATGTGTCCTGTCTTCCACCGGGCACCCACATCCTCCACAATTACAATTCCTGGGATGCAAAGGCTCGAGCTGGCAGGGTCTGAAGTCCGTGCAGGTCCCTTCAGTTGTCTCTGTTGTCAGACCTTCAGAGAAACCCAACAGGGACCATCAGACAATCCTGTCACACCCGAACCAGGCCGGCAGGAAACACTGCTCTCATCCACGGGGAGAAATACCCTGAGTTTGTTCCAGCCGGTGTTTCCCTGAGGCTCCTGTAAACGCTGGATTAACCGGGCAGAGTAATTGGAGGTAACCCCACCGTGTCCCCTGCATCGCCCACGCGTTCCTGCCGTACAAGGCACGGAGGCACGAGGCAGCCGGAGCCCCTGTGCTCAGCACAGCTCAGAGCGCAGCTCCGGACCTGGGAACAAAGACACAGACACAGACACCAGCGAGCCCGAGGCAGCCAGCGGGACATAAATCCCGCTGTTTGATCACTACTCACATGGTTGAAATGCGAGTTTAGTTGCGGTTTACGAAATCCTTTGCCGAACTGGGGTGCCCCGAGGCTCAATGCCACTGCCCGTGGCACAGCCCGCGGACAGCAGCGGCGAGGGGACCCCGGGGCTGTCCCTGCCGAGCTCGGACCCGCCTGGCACTGCCGTCCATTACAGGGCTGTAAGAACCCACCCCTGGCTTTGCCAAAGCAGGATCCTCGCCCGCCACAAAGCCAGCTCCGGCAGAAAGCAGCAGCATTTGGCTTTCTGCAAGTACACGGCTCCCGGGTTTACAGCAGTTCGGGAAAACTGCAGGGAAATCGGGAACGTAGAGGCTTGTAGTCATGGGGTGTTCGAACAGCTAAAGAACAACGATGTGTTGCAGAAAACGCATTTTACAGATGTTCGACGGTGCAGATAGAACGCAACACCAATACACACGTGAATGTGTGTGCCGTGTATTCCGTGCCCATTCACAGCTGAATTCTTCCCCGCTTGCACTGACGCTGGGGGTTTCTAGGAGCCGTTCCGTGCCCGGTACTGGCGGTTCTCTCGCTCTCTGCTCCGCGTTCGGTGCCGATGCGGAGGGGAAGGCTGAGGGGAAGCAGAGGGAAGCGGAGGGGAAGGTGGAGGGAAAGGCTGAGGGCCGGCAGCCCCGGCATCGCCACGCGGAGGGCGGAGGGAAAACGAAAGCACCGAGCGGGGCCGGCCGGGGGCTGGGGCGCAGCACCAGAGGGAGCTGGTGGGGACAGAGGACCGGAGTGCGGCGGTCCCTCGCACTCTGTCGCCCGGTATAGATTTCCCCGTTGTTTTTCCTTCCTTCCCTGCCAGAGACCTCCCCTCGATCGGTGTTTCAGCCCAGGCTGCACATTCTGGCTGGTGAATGGCACCGGCCGGGCCCAGCACCATCGCCCCGGTGGGACTGGATCTGGCCCTGCCCTGGGCCTCCACTGCCTGCGCCCGACAAACCAAACCGGCCGGAGCCCGTGCCCTGGTATCGCTGAGGAAAAAAACACTCTGGGAAATTTTTTCTCCATCCCTCGCCTTGCGTGGCTGCCTGTCCCAGAACTGCCCTGTTCCGCAGCCGAGACCGACGAGCCCCGGAACGGCGTTACACTCCACAGCCTCCCGGTGATCAGGGTCGGGCTGCGGCAGAGCCCCCGTCCCGGGAACGCGGCCACGGCAGCGCCGGCTCCTGCCCAAGGCCGGGGAAAACCCGCCTGGCCGTGGCTGCTTTCTAAAAAAATGTCATTTTTGCAGCTTCCTCCGGTGTTGGTAGCCGGGGCACCGGGGCCCGGGAACTACGGGAGGTCGTTGTTAAAAATCTCCCTGCACAAGGGGGCTGGGGGCGAGCCGCGGAGCCCCGGCCGCAGCCAGCGCCGTCCCGCTGTCGGGGCGGTGCGCGCACACAGCGCAGCAGAACGAAATCGCGGCGGGACCGAGCGGCTGGCGGGGAGAAATTACCGGGGACCGGCGGGGAGAAATTACTGGGGACCGGTGGGGCCTGCAGCGGCGCCTGCTCCGGGGGGCGACGGCCCCGCGCCCCTCCCGCCCGGCCGCCCCTCGCTCCTACCCGTGTCCCCGAGCCGGGATCGCTCCCGGCCGCTTCCCCCGCACCGGCGGAGAGCGCGGCAGCAGCACCGCGCACAACCGCGCCGGCCCCGCCGCCGCTCCCCGCTCCGAGCCCGCTCGCTGTCCGGACCCCCCGCTCCTCTGCCGCCCCCATTTCGGCTTCTCTCCTCCGTGTCAGCTGAGGCTCCCGGCTTGGCCCCGGCCCGGCCCGGCGCGGCGGCAGGCAGAGAGCGGAGAGACGTTTGTAAAGAAAACGTTTATTTACACGTCTCGGCAAGTACAAAGTATTATACATGGTCTGTGTCAACCCCAAATCCTCTTTATTATGAAACATAAGGCGCTTTCTCGAGAGCCGGTGGCGCAGGGAGCGAGTGCTGTTTCGGGGCGCTAAAGCTCATCGGCTGGGAAGGTGAGGACAGAACGGCGTGTGGTGCCTGGAAGGAGCCCTTATTACTACGGTGAATAAATTACAGCTGACATTAACTTCACCTGGGACAGATGGGAGCTACCGCTTTTCAGTTTGATAGGGTTTCGGAAGCTAATGAGTCATCACCGGCTCCACCGAGTCCCCTCCGCTAAGTGATAGGGAGGTGTTTTTTTTTCTTTATACTATCCTCAGAACAGGAAAAAAAAATAGCCTTTTGTTCCAAAGCCAACACAAAATACCTGTGTTCAGATTTCGATATAAATAATCGAGGTTTTATATAATTCCATATTAATAGTGCCCAAAATCTCGATGCATAAATAAATTAAAGTATTAACACTTCTTACAAAAAGTGACATATTTCCCTTCCTAGTGGAACATCGACACAAATATACAAGCGGCTCCGCTCCGCGCCGGCCTCGGGGAAACGGCTCCGGGCCCGGCTCCGCTCAGACCCGACGCCGGTGTCAGCCCCGCTGGCGCCGCTCGCCACCCGCCCCGTCGGGGGAGCCCCGGCCGCGCTCCGCGGGCCAGTCCGCTGCGTGCCCCGGCTGCCGGGTCACACCAGGGAGGTGACCGGGGGGATCTTGGCGCTCTCCTCCTCCCAGGGCTGCAGGTTCTGCAGCGCGAACAGCGACGAGTTGTGCAGGCACAGCGGGTCGGGCTGGATCGACTCGTTCAGCGACTTCTGGAAGGCGTCGTGCTGCAGCTGCAGCATCAGCCGGCTCGCCTGCTGCCGCTCGGCCTCCCGCTCCTCCGCCGTCTGCCGCCTGCCGGGGGACACGCTCAGCCCGCGCCCGACACGGCCGCGCTCCACCCGGGCTGCGCGGGCAGCGGCCGGCCCGGTACCGGGGCCCGGAATCAGGTAGGGCGGCCGGACCGGAGCCGGGCTTGGGGCACGGGAACCAGGCAGGGCGGCCGGCACGGTACCGGGCCCGGCTCACGGGAACCAGACAGGGCCCAGGGCACAGGAACCAGGTAGGGCGGCCGGACCGGTACCGGGCCCGGCTCACAGGAACCAGGCAGGGCCCAGGGCACGGGAACCAGGCAGAGCGACCGGAGCCGGCTCACGGGAACCAGGCAGGGCGGCCGGCCCGGTACCGGGCCCGGCTCACGGGAACCAGGCAGGGCGGCCCGCGCGTCCTCCCGGGGCCGAGCCCNAGGCAGGGCGGCCGGCGCGTCCGCCCGGGGCCGAGCACCGCCGGGCGGGCGGGCGGCCACCGCCGGACTAGCGCTAGCGGAGGGACTGCAGGCGGCGGGAAGAGCCTGGAAACCCGCCGTCTCCCAGTAATCCCGTTTCCATATATTCCTCCCTTTTCCCCCGATTTTTTTTCTTCAAATTATTTCCCCGTTTCTTCAAACAATTCCCCGTTATTTCGAATAATTCCTCGTTTTTACGAATAATCCCTCTTTTTTTACGAATAATCCCCCGTTTTCCGAATGGGAGACTATTATAAAAGAAATATATAAAGCTAATAACAATAATAATTTTGCCAGTATAATAATGAAAATTCACCCCCAAC
>VXBI01005460.1:438540-478665 GCA_013397375.1 Toxostoma redivivum
ACGGGCGCTGCGCTCGGAGCCCGCCCGGCGGCACCTGCGGGCCCCGCTCCGCTCGGTTCCGCTCCCGCGGCCAAACCGGGGCCCGCTGCGCCTTTTTTGGGATCCCTGTGCCCCGCACGGGTCCCGAGGTCGGAACAGGCTCAGGCCCGACGGCGAAGCCGCCGCCGCCCGGAGCTGCCGGCGCGGGTGCTGCCGGAGGCGCGTCCCGGCCCGCCGCCGTCGGGAGGGGTTCCCCGGCTCCCGGCACCGGGGGACAGCGGCCCCGCCGTGCCCGGCGAGCCTTAACGCGGGCAGTAAACGCCCACCCCCGGGGGCACCGCCCGGTGCCAACCCCGGCTCCGGACGGCCCTAATCGCATTGTCCCCGCTCGGTGCGGAGCCGCAGCAGCCGCCGCTCCCCGGAGCGGAGCTAATCTGATTGAGGCGACCCCGCAAGCTGGTGCGGGGCCGCGCAGCCCCCCGCACAGCCCTCGGGGCCCGCTCCGGACGGGCGGGAGGCGGCGGGGGCAGAAGGGAAAAGGAGCGGGGGGGAAATGAAAAAAAAAACCACAACAAAAAACCCCCACAAACAACAACAACAACAACAACAACAAAGAAAGAAAAAAAATAAAAAGGAAAAACAAAAAAAGGAAAAAGGCAACCGGTGGAGGATAAATAAATATATAAATAAATAAAGTGCCACCCAGTCCTGGATCAGGGCAGGCTTTGTTAGAGAAAATTGCAGCTCGATCTGCATAATGGGAGCTCGGGCTGCCCAAGGCGATCTTTTTATTGCGTGTGTGTCTGCTGTTATCAATTTTGTGAACGATTTCACAGGGAGCCTGGCAGACTTGAGCTGGAATAATATGCAAAGATGAGCTTTGAATAATGAATGATGTGCTTTTAAACCAATTCCAAAGTGTCTGTGATAGTACAATATGAAAAGGGGTGGTAAGTAATAGTATATTTAAAAGGCACTAGTATGTTTTTATTACTATATTTAAAAAGATATCTATATTATTTTTGTGAAATGGATAATATATCACAGAGTCTTTGATAATCAGCTAAACAATACATTTTTCTTTGGGAAAACTCTCCTGGTTTTACACAGTTAAATATAGAGTATCAGCGTACAGCTCTGTAACGCTCAGCTACCTTATTAAATATTAACGCTATTTTAATATTAGCTTTTAAATTTAATATGTTGACGTTCTGCAGTTTTACTTTAATTATGTTTTATAATTAATAACCCCGGACGTATGGTATCCTTAAATGCAGCTCTCCCGCAGCCGCGCCGTCTCCCTCTCCCCTCTGCGGGCGGGGGGCGCACAGAGCCCCGCGCAGAGCCCCGCAGAACCCGCGCAGCTCCGCAGAACTCGCACAGAACCCGCGCAGCCCCGCGCAGAGCCTCGCACAGCTCCGCAGAATTCCGGAAAGCTCCGCATATCCCCGCACATCCCCGCATCGCCCCGCACGGTCCCGCGGCTCCCTCCGACCGAAAGGCCGCTCGCTCTTTGCCCGGAGCTGGCTCCATGGCTCCGTGCCGGGCTCCCCTCCCGGCCCCTGGGGTGCGGAGCGAGCGGAGCCGCGGCCCCGCCGGCCCGGCCCGGTGCTGCGAGCCGGGCAGTGCCAGGGCCCGGTGCTGCGAGCCCGGCAGTGCCAGGGCCCGGTGCTGCGAGCCGGGCAATACCAGGGTCCGGTGTTGTGAGCCTGGCAGTGCCAGGGCCCGGCCCGGTGCTGTGAGCCCGGCAGCGCCAGGGCCCGGGCCGGGTCTGCTGCCCAGTGGTGCCGGTGCGGGAGTGGACATGCCCACCCAGACCCAGACCCAGACCCAGATATGGCTGCTCTGCATCGGGAGCCGGAGCCGGCTCAGGGCTGGGCACAGGGAGGCAGCGGGACCCTGGGCAGGCACAGGGCACCCAGCCAGGCGGGTTCCTGTCACATGGACGTGAGAGACCCCTCTCTGGGGCTCCGGCCAGGCCCCAGGCACGGCACAGCAAAGCGTGGGCTGGCCCTGGCACAGCATGGCACAGCCTTCGCATGAAGTAGAATGCACAGAACAGAACAGCACAGCCCAGGGCCTTTGCCTGCCATGGCACAGCAAGGCAGGACACGCCAGGAGACCACGCGCTGCCTGCTCGCGGCAGTGCCAGCCACGAGCTGGCAGCTGCAGGCTCCTCTAACTCAGCACACAGGCAGCAAGGGCTGGACAGTGCCAGGGGACAGTGCTGGGGTGCTGGACAGTGCTGGAGTACTGGACAGCGCCAGGGTACAGCGCTGGACAGGCTCAGGGGACAGTGCCAGGGGACAGTGCTGGATAGAGCCAGGGGACAGTGCTGGACAGTGCCAGGGGACAGTGCTGGATGCTGGACAGTGCTGGAGTGGTGGACAGTGCCAGGGGACAGCGCTGGACAGCGCCACGGGACAGCACTGGACAGCGCCACGGGACAGCACTGGACAGCGCCACGGGACAGTGCTGGAGTGCTGGACAGCGCCAGGGGACAGCACTGGACAGCTCCAGCCGGTGGCCCGCAGAGCAGGAGGGAGTTGGGAAGGAAGAGCTCTGGAGCTGTGCGAAGGCTGCTGTGCATTGTTATTTCTGTGAAATTCTGATCTTGTACGAGTATGAACTGAGATGTGGAGCCGAGTGCCTGACGCTGGCACAGGGGAGCACGGCCCAGCCCCGCCACGCTGAGCACAGCTCCTGGGCCTGTCAGGACACCTGGGCACTGGGGCTGACCAGCTCTGGAGAGCACTGCTCCCTGTCACCTCAAAGGTGACACAAAGGGGCACAGAGTTGAGCAGGGAGAAAAGCAACTCAAACTGTGGAAGAGGAGTGAGCACCTCCCTGGCACCAGCGGGCAGAAGAGTCCCCCCTGTCACTGGGAGTCACTGGGGGCAGAGATGTGGCAGCTGTCCCACTCATGCCTGAAACCCAGAGCTGCACTCAGGCCTGGCTGCCATGGAGGTGACATGGAGGGGATGTGCTGCAGGTGTGCGCTGGCATTTCTCAGCCCCAGGACGAAAACAGGACAGGTCCTGGAGGGAGGGAGGGAGGGAGGGAGGGAGGATGTCCTTGCAGCACCATGTTCTTGCAGGATCCGTGTCCTTGCAGGACCCCTCCATGTACCAATGCAACGATTCAGCTTTTAAAAAGTGCTTCCTGTAGCATGAGATAATAAACCCACGTGACGAGCACTGCTAATATCCCCTGCACCAGGCAGCAGCTGCAGATGCTGAGATGTTCCTGCTGCAGCTCCTGTCTTTGGCAGTGAGTCTCAGGCTGGGCAGGGCCAGTCCTGCTCTCCACAGCCTTTTCTGGATGGAAATTGCTGCATAAACCCCACATGGTTTGGAGTGATTACACAACTCACGTGGAATTCAGCATGACCAAGAACACATCTTGCTTTTCAGCCATGGCCCTGGAAGCAGCATTCCTGTGGAGCTGGTGGTGATGCTGGTGCTCAGGCTGAAGAGGGATCTGTGTGGTCTGGCATGGGCAGGGGAAGGGGGCAGGACAGCCAGGAGCTCTGTACAAGGGGGATGTGGTCCTGACCCTTGCACCTTCTGCAGGGCTTAGTGAGACCCTGTGGGTCCTCCTGGACAGTGATGAGCTCCCCTGAGTGGGGACCCCCATGGAAACAGGCCTCAGGACAGAGCAGGGGTGGCTGCCCCATGCTCTGGGTGCCAGCCTGTGGCTGTGCTCTCCTGGAGCAGCACTGGGCTCAGGCACTCAGCCCCTGGTGCTCAGCAGAGCTGACAAAACCCCCTTTTTTTGTTAACCCCCAAGGGTTCAATCAGCTGCTCTTTTTCTGAGGGAAGAGCTCTGGTGTTGCAGAGCCAAAGGTAATTCCCCTCTACCCCTCCTTTGAGTGTGGGAGGCTGTACCCCTCCTGCCTCCCCTCACCCCATGAAGGAGGAGGGGAGGGCAGGGTAGGGGAGCTCTGCCCTCAGCAGAACAAGGGATATTCCCTATGCCCCGACATGGAGGAGATCAGGACACCTGCCCCACAAACCCTGCCCAAGGGTCCAGGCACAGACTGCAGTGAAACTCTGTCCTCCGTGTCCCAGTGGGTGGAAGCACCTAAACCCCACTCAGAGAGCTGATGCTAACGGCTTCTGAAGGCTCTGACAAACCAGCATGCCTTCGTGGTTTCAATTCCTGTTCCAAAACACATGTTTGTGAGGCTGGTAATCTTAGCTGTGATATTTAAAAAGCCAAAACTTTATTTCAGCTCAGAATCCAACAAGTGGCTGAGACCAACTGAGAAGGAGAGGATGTGAGGGAGATGCTGGGGAAGGAGCTACCCTGAAAGGGCACAGAGTACAGAGGATGATGGGCAGATGGGGCTCCATTTCTTTCTGCCACCTGTAATAAAATCAGGCTGTAGTGAAGCTGGCAGGGAACATCCTGCTGTCGTGGACAAGCTCTGAAAGGCACAGACACATCTGCAGACACAGTTGGGCTCTGGGAGCAGCAGCAGCAGCCCCAGGTGAGGGGGAAGGCAGGGAGGAACTGCAGGTAAACCCGGGGAAGCAGCCGCTTCCTTCCCCCTTTCATTCTTATTTTAAATACCAACACAGCTGCTGCAAGGTTTTTGTACTAAATATGACTTTTGCTGGGCAAATTACATTAGGATGGATGCCACAGGTATCCATTAAGGTTTATTTATCCTGATACCGTTTGTATCTCATGCTTATAAATAACTTATGTTATAGCTTTTGTTTGTAGAAATGTAACTTACATATTTTATTATGCTTTCTGTAAACCTCAGAAAGAATTTTGTCAAAGCAGTGCCTCTTAACAGCAGTCTACAGCCCGGTACATAAAACCTAGAGCAGCATTATTTTTTAATCGGGTGAGGAAGCGTGTTTTCCTGCCGCAGTGCGAGAGGCTCGCTGTCATCGGGAGCTCAGCGATAAAACATTAACAAGGAATGACTCTGGGAGGTGTGAGAGTGCTGGGCTGAGCTCCCACAGCTCCTGTGCAGGCAGGGCCTGGGACCGGGCTGGGCTCAACCCCTGCTGCCCCAGCGAGGCTCTGGGCATGGCTCTCTGTCACTGCTGTGTCACTGCTGTGTGTCCCACACAGGCTCTGTCACTGCTGTGTCCCACACAGGCTCTGTCACTGCTGTGTCACACACACAGACTCTGGTTTTTGCTGTCCCTCACAACCAGGCTCTGGTTTTTGCTATCCCTCACACACAAAATCTCTGGTTTTTACTATCCCTCACACACAAAATCTCTGGTTTTTGCTGTACCTCACACTCAGGCTCTGCTCACCCTCACTGATCCCCAGCACGCCGTGTTTGCTCTCTGAGGATGTAAAACTCTCCAGGGGCAGAACCTGTCCTATTTTACAGTCCCCAACTCTGCATCACCAGCCAGGCTCATGTTGGTTCCTTGTGAGGAAAGTGCTTGGGTTCTGAGGGACATCTCACTTCGATGCTTCTTATTCCATTGTTTCCACTTTTTTTAAAGGAGAAAAAAATTCCAAAGCCCTTAAGGCAATTATGTCTTTTCAAAAAATGCATAAGGCATTTCACATGCTCCACGGATTACTGTAACCTCCATGGATATCTGTAACCTCCGTGATTATTGTAATCTCCACAGATTACTGTAACCTCCATGGATTACTGTAATCTCCATGACTATTGTAAACTCCATGGATTATTGTAACTTCCATGACTATTGTAAACTCCATGGATTACTGTAACTTCCATGGATTTCTGTAGCTTCCATGGATTTTTGTAACCTCCACGGATTACTGTGACCTCCATGGACTTCTGTAATCTCCGTGATTATTGTAATCTCCATAGATTACTGTAACTTCCATGTAATCTCCATGGATTACTGTAACCTCCATGGATTTCTCTAACCTCCACAGATCACTGTAGTTTTCATGGATTTCTGAAACTTCCATGGATTTCTGTAACTTCCATGGATTTCTTTAGCCTCTCTGGATCACTTTATCTCCCTGGATCACTTTGCCTCCATGGATTTCTGTAACCTCCATGGATTTCTTTAGCCTCCATGGATTTCTTTAGCCCCCATGGAACACTTTGCCTCCATGGGTTTCCCCTCAGGGCTCAGCATTCCTGCAGTTCAGACCCTTTCTTTGAAATCCTTTCTGGAGCTGAGCTCAAATGTGAGCAGCAAACTGACAGAACACCTTCCTGCCACTGGAAAATGTGCAGAAAAGTAACAACTGCAAAGAAGAGAACTGGGAAAGCCCTGAAATGAATACAGCTACGAACTTTTCCTCCCTGTTGGCCACAATTAATAATTCCCATTCTTACCCAAGCAGTGGTGAAATGTTATTGAATTCAGAAATATCAGCAAACATGACAAAGGTGATTTTTTTTTTTCTTAGGTAAATAAAACCCAACTCAATCCCAAAGCAAGTTTGTAAATGCACATAATAGCTTTTCCACATAATAGACAGTTATTGCTTGAGCAATTGTGATTTTTTTAGGCCTTCTTTCAGCTCATTTTGCATCTCCCCAGCCAGCAGAGCCCCCCGGCCCAGCACAGGACACCCACTGCTCCCCAGTGTAAGTCTCTTTCCTTTTTTTGCAGTTTTGGATAAAATTTATTCTTTGTAAAGGGTTTTAACACCTTCATTTTCTTCTGTGGTTCTTTTTTTCCACTTTCTAAAGACCTGGAAAATGTGTACTTGTGAAATATCATCATCAGAACTTCACTGAGTCCTGCTCCACCATCTCTTATTTCCCTCTGTGCAACATTTCTTGCTCTACTTAAAACCTAAAAATGATTGTTTTCAGCCTTCTTTGTGGTCCTTATTGTCATTAATCACCCATGCTGCAAAGAAATATAGAACATTTTGTAGAAAAATAGTAATTTTATTAGTTTGAAAAGGTGTCATATAAAGTTTGTACAGGCTTGCATCTCATTTTCAAACAAATATGTCCTCAAGAGTGAGCTTAGAGATTTGAGCTGATGAGATATTATTTAACATTATGCACAGAACTGAGAACCATTAACTGACACAGATTCAGAAGATGTATATCCTTTAGTTCTTTGGTTATACACTGTTTTATAAACTGTTCTTTTGTTTCATAAAGCTACAACAACAGGATTATAAATTTTGATAAGAAAGGCTGAAAACATTCTTCAAACTAAGGCTGGTTTTCCATTGTTTTCCACTATTATAAATCCTTACATTTAGGCTAGAGATAGAAAAATGCAGAAAGTATCTTAAAAAATAGTTTTCACAAGGGTAAAAAATCTCTCTAACAACATAACAGGGTCCCAGCACTTTCTGAGATTGTTTATCAGTCAGTGCCCTCTTTCCAAAGTCCTTGTTAAATCACATCCATGATTGGAGGCCCCTTTGCACTGCAGAGCTTTGGCCACTTCTCTCCAGAATGTTCTGAGTGACCTGGAACAGCAAACACCAAACATTTGGTTAAAGCAGGCCTGACAGTGGGACATGCATTGCAAGAGGTGCTAAAAATAACAACTACAATGTGCATTCAACTGGAGGGAAACCAGGGAAGACTCACCAGCAGAAGAACCAGGAGCCCTCAAAAGCCAGGTCTAAAATGTGTAAGCCTGGCCTAGCAATGTGTGGAACATTCCAGAGCAACAGAGGAATTCAGCAGCCAGAGCCTTCCCACCTCACATGGCTCAGGAATTCCTTTCCCTGGGCTCCAGCACTGGGATCCTTGGGATGTCACCAAGGCTACTCTGGTGACCGTGTCAGGCTTGGCTGGCTCACAGCAGCCAAGTGTCCCCGAAGTGTCCCCAGAGCAGCTCCTGGGGGCTCCTCCCTGCACAGGGCTGTGGGGACAGGTCCCTGCACAGGAATATGGGGACAGGTCCCTTTACAGGACTGTGGGGACAGGTCCTGCACAGGGCTGTGGGGACAGGGCATGCATCATTATCATCAAAATTATAATTGTCCTGTGCAGTGGGTAAAAATATGGGATAGTGAAAGAAAATGTAATTAAACTGTAACAGTAAGGCCAAGCCCTGACAATTCCACTGTTGTGGAGGGAGTTTTTGCTTTAATGTCTCCTTGGCAGATTTTATGCCCCCAGCACAGCTCCTGTCACACCAGGAATACCCTGTGCCCCCATCCTGCTGCCCCTGCAGCAGCACTGAGCACAGAGCTGGGTCCTGGAGCACCCAAACCACTCTGAACATCCCCTGGGAGCTGGAGTGAAGGATGCAGGACCTGCCTGCACTGAACCCCAAGCCCTAAACCCCAAACACCAAACCCCAAACACCAAACAAACCCCAAACTAACACCAAGCTCCAAACACCAAACCCCAAACTAACACCAAACCCCAAATCCCAAACACCAAAAAAACACCAAACAAACACCAAACCCCAAATCCCAAACCCCAAGCACCAAACAAACCCCAAACTCCAAACATCAGGCACAGTGACCAATGCAAGGTCCAGGCTAGAGGAGGCCACAACCCTGAGACCTTGGCCAGTGTCCACAAGTTATTTTTAGGAAAGAGGCATTCCAAGAACTTCATTCAACCCCACAGTTCAACTGCACAGGAACAGCATTCCCAAGCAAGAGCAAATAACAACAGCTCTGTGTTCCCATCCCGACCCCAGCACCCCATGGCATCCCTGTGCCAGCCTGTGGAGCTGCTCTGGGGTTTCTGAACATGCCAGTCCATCCTGAGCTCCTGCTGTCTCACCACAGTAGTGCTGTTTTAGGGTGGGCTGTGAGTAGGATTCCCATTTTAACCTATAATTAACACTATTGGTGCATGCATTCATCAATCCCAATTTTTCTGAGACCCAAAGTAAACATGATGTCTTCCCTTTGAAATCAGTTCTGGGCAAAGATGATCTCATTTAAACAAAAGAAGACTGGAACAAGCAGTAAAACCTGGTAACTGCATCCTTGCTGTTTCCCAGGAATTGTAGAGACAGGGACCCCACCTGAAATAAAGGAGCCCATTCCCAATAAATGAATGAGCAGTGCACTGGAAGGAGCCAAGCAAAGATGACTTTTACAGTTATGTGTAAATACGTGTCCTACTTTTCCTCTATGTGAAATAAATAACCTTGATGCAAAAGGGGCAATGCACATATTGCAAATCCTATTTCCTGTTCGTCACCCTTCCTAAAGAAATACAAGACTTGTTCATAAGTAAAGGTGCTTATACATATCCATGTCTGCTAAGCAAAACACATAATCATTAGAACGAGTCTAATTTCTGTGAAAAGAATATTCTGACAGTCACAAATTTATTCCTTATGATTTACAGCTCCATGGTTTTATCTTCAAGTGAAATATTTAATTTCTTCTTATGTTGAAGCATCAAAACCATATAATTAATATGTAGTCAGGCTAATCCTTAAGCGCTATAAATCAGAAGCATTATATAAACAAAAGTGTCGTCTTGAACAAGATTGGGAATGCACAAAACTACTTATATCCCACTTTTATAATGATGCAGTGACTCAGAGCAGATAGAAAATGATTAGTTTTCCTTCCAAAGTAGGAAATATTGCTTCCATCTGTAAAGTATAATATTGTGATGTCATAAAGTTTTCCTAAACACTGAATTTACCCTTATTCCCTCTCAATCATTTTAAAAGAACTGCTCTCTCTTATAGAGCTTGGATTTAAATCACAATAACACACCAAGAAGATGAATGACAGTGCTGTTGGATATGGCTAAAATTGGATCCTTCAGCACAGGTGAATGATGAGACAGCGCTTCTCTCCTTGATATATTTTCTTCTTCTATTAGTTTCCTTCCATGGCTGGGATTTCAGTTTGAATTTTAATGTATGCGCTTGCTGCTAATCTTAGTGTCTGATTTTTTTCCAGCGCCCTCTTATTGTATAGACAATTCATTCTCCAAAGCAGTAATGCACTGAGGCTTGTGCCTGCCCAGGAGATAAAGCAATTCAGAATAAAGTTAGAGCCAGCTCTGCAGAAAGGCACAGACAACAGGTCAATATTGTGGGAAACAACGCTTCAGCACACAGACAATGACACTGGGATCAGGGCACAGGCATTCCCTGCCAGGCTCCCAGCCAGCCTGCAGCATCACTGTTAAACCCCCAGGAACATGATGGGCATATCCAAATTCACATTTTATTGAAAGGGCGAATTGCAGCCTGTCTCCTGGTTTACAGAGTCTGCCACACATGCAAACAACCCAAACTGCAACCAGCACCAGGAGCCAAGGGTGAGCACTCAGATAACACCCCCAGAGCCAGTTGTTCCTGGGAAAACTTACAGAGAAAGAAATTGGATAATTATTTTTCTAGGAAGCAATTTTTCTGATGTTATTTTCACAGTTTTTTCATCGTTCTATCTAAAAGCCTGATGAGCTTGCATAACTTCTGCTCCTGCTTAATTCTGGAAATGTGAAAACAAAGTTTATTAGAGAAAGGTTAATTATATCCTTGCACAATCTGAGGTTGGGTGTAAAAATTGGGGTAAAAGTTTGAAAGGAATTTTTCATGGAAATGGAGCCACTCAACCTCTGTGAGCGACCTGTAAGATATTTCCAGACGAAATAATGAAATCCACTCCTCATTCCTAATGAGAGAATAATGGAGCAAGGGCCCAGGGACAGGGATGGGCAGTGGGGAGGGCAGCAGGCAGCTCTGCTCTGGGTGAAGTTACTGTTTTTACTCTTGTGGCGAGAGAAGAGTCAATCTGGTGGAATTTGCTAAACACTCACTTTCTCATTAAGAAGTGCAAGTGCAAGCAGCAGTCTTGACACAGACCCCTGGGTTCCTCAGTCTCCAAAGATGATGGTGTTCAGTAGGACTGACATCACCTGAAAGAAAATTCAGATCCTTTACATGGATGTGGATGCTGTTGTTAAGCTGTGTGATGTGCTGAGAAGGAAAAATGCATTAAACTTTTTCTAACCCTGCTGAAATCACTGATGTTTCCTGTATGAACATGGTACTATAGAACTCCTTCTTCCAAACAAATATTTCTATAACCAAAACTCCCATGTGAAGAAAGTTAAAAGAATTAATGCCAAAACTCAGCTCTAAAGCCAAAGTTGAATAAAACCTGAAATATGAACTGAATTTAGAGCAGAGTTAATTGAGCTATGGGTTTTGAATCCCTCTGGATTTTCCCTGTTGTCACACTATTTCCAGAGAGCAGCACATGTGCCCAGCAGTCTGTAGGGTTTGAGATGAGACCCAGGCTGCTCTTTGGATTCTGGTTTTCTCACCTCCACCTTTCCCTGTGTGTGACTGCCAGGATTGCAGAGGAACACTCCTAATTTCAACCAAGGCAGTTGTGATTACAGCAAGAGACCCTTAATCCTTTCCACACAGTTCTAAACCTCAGAGCTCAGACATTTGAGTTTATTCTGTGACTTTACAGAGCTCTCTAGCAGGGATGCAGCCACTCCTCAGCTCCACAGAGCACTGAGCTGTCCCAGCTCACACACTCAGGCTCTGCTGGCACCAGGCAGGAGCTGCCCCTTCCCTTTGCCCCCTGGCTGGCACAGCCCCAGAGCCCCACAAAGCTCTGACTCTGAGCCCTGCTCTTGCTCAGTTCTGCTCCTGGACCTCTGGCATGTCTAGCTGGGAAGAGCAAGACTTATTTTAGGGACTGGCACTATTCTTGTACAAAGAAATAACAAAATAACAATGGAATCCATTTAAAGATAAAAGGCTCTGAGATATCCTTGAGATGCGTTAGCCCCAAACGCCAAAGGCCACAACATATACAAACCTAAAAACATTACTTAGAGATTAAACAGAGAGAAAATTTGTAAAATGTCACCAGTAAATAGTTTGACTCACATTTATAAAATATCTACACCCTAAAACCAAACACAGAGGAAGTAGAAAATCATTAAATCCTTTCTTCTAGGCCAATGAGTAGCTGTGAGCGGGGTCTCCAGAGAGCTGCCACACTGCAAACCAGCCTGTAATAACTGGCCAAGGCAAAGTCAAACAGCATGTTTCACTAAATGAAAAAGATGAATCCTAGCACTACAAATCACCTGGAACACAGAGATCCACGAATCATTTCTGCATGCAGGTTAGGAGCACATGGGCTGGCGTGGGAAAGGCCAGTTCAGGGATCACACAAACTGATTTGTGCTCACAGGACAAAACCTGTTCCACACTGCTTTGGAGCCAGAGCAAACCATCCCAAACCATCCCAAACCTCTGCACAAGGTCTCAACAGGAACCTGCTTTCCAAACATGAAAAATAATTATGGCTTCTTACCATTCATTCCTTACAGGTTCTCATCCCCATTGTAGCACAGGCAGCTGTTGGGACAGGAGAATTTTTAAAGTTCTGAATGAAGGAAGCTGGAAGAGGAGCTGCCCTTGCATTGCAGAGCTGCTGTGCTGTGCCAGGTTAGCAGCAGAACATCTGCAACATCTGCATCACTGCAGGTCCTGGAACTCACTTCTCTTTCCCACATTTGGGATGGATCCTTTACTGTGCTGCAACAAATCATATTTCAGCAAAAAGAACATTACACTAACACCAGAGAAAGCAGCATGAGCATTCCTTTACAGAGGATTTAGAAGGGTCAGGAACAAGCACAGATTTTAACAAAATACTTGTCTGCTAATAGCACTCATTGTTGCCATTCAGATCTGAAAAATTCACCTTTTTTTCATTGTTTAACATATAAAATTCGGTAGGTTTTTGAAGCTCCAGCTTCAGAGAGTCTGCTCTTAATTTAAGAGCTGTGATTACTTATTTAAATGTCCTTTGGAATTCTTAGTTCTTTCATCATGAATTCTTCCTATATCAGTAAATGAATCATCATTTACTAATAACACTAGGAAGATTTAAATAAAGGATTATTAAATACTTTAAATTTTAATCTGTTGCTTTAAAATATTTATTTTACTAGAAAGCTTGACCTTCATATTGGTATTTTTCATGTTCAAAGCTAAAATTTCCAGACGAAGCACAAAAACTAAAGCCTTTATTTATCTTGGAAGCAAGAATCAGCCCATTATTCCTGAACTGAAAGTATTTAACTGTCAGAAGCAGCAGCATGGGGGGCTGGTGACACTGCAGCTCCCTTCCCTTCTGACTCCCACCAGAGCTGCAGAAGAGATGCCAGCTGGCCACTGTAGCCACTGGCCACACTTTTCTGTGCCACAGAAAAGCCCTGAGCCTCACAGGGTGGAGCAGTTTTCCTAGGTCTAAGGGCTGGCTCCATGAAATTCTGGAAGCAGAGCAGTTAACAACAGCAGCAGCACTGACAGTGCCTGATGAATTAAATCCCTCCTTCTTCAGGGAGGAGGGGATATGTTTCATTAATTACTACCTTCCAGGGTGTGTTGACTCGCTCCTGTCTGTGCTGAATTTCATGTAAACCCTCTGTTGAATGTCACATGCTCATGCTCATGCTGCCTGAAGTGCAAGATTCTGTATTTGGGTATCTGCTGTAGCTGACAGATGTTTACAGACTCGTGGATCTGCAAGCTTCTCTGCCTATCCATCTGCGCTCCCTGTTAGACAGCAAGTTATTCCACCTTAGGCTGGAATAATTTAAGATTGTGACATCAATTCGTAATCTGCATTTTTTAGCTGGTAGCATGCAGAGATTTTAAGTTACAGCCACCAGACTGTCATTTTATATTAATCTAAGTGGCTTATTTAAGATGCAGCCATTTCTAAACAAGTGGCTGTAACTGTTTGATGCTACAGCTGTTTTTAAAGATGACAGAAGTGTGATTAACAGGGACCTGTGGAATGCACAACCTGCCATAATTTGTAACACAAACTTCAGGATGGTCTGGTGTACCAGAAGGCTGAGCTCTTTAAAAACCTCACCAAAAAGTTAACAGCCATTCCTCTGTGCTTTCAGCAGCACACGAAGAGCAGACAGGTTCAGGGCTCTGGAACACAGGCTCGGCTCTGAGGACCCTTCAGCATTTTTACAGCCCCCACAGTGAGAGCCCCCTGTGCTGCCCTGTCACAGTGACCAGCGTGGAGCTGGGTCTGCCACAAGCATCTCTGCCCCAGAGGTGAGCTACACACTATTGCATCCCCCGGGAGGACAGATCGTCCATGTCACAACACCAACACCTTCAGTGAGGGCTCAGAGCGGGATCAGGCTGGGATCAGGCTGGGATCAGTTTGGATTAGGCTGGGCTCAGGCTGGGATCAGGCTGGGATCAGAGCAGGCTCAGGCTGGACTCAGATCAGGCTCAGGCTGGGCTCAGGCTGGGATCAGAGCAGGCTCAGGCTGGGCTCAGAGCAGGCTCAGAGCAGGCTGAGAGTGGGCTCAGGCTGGGATCAGAGCAGGCTCAGGCTGGACTCAGATCAGGCTCAGGCTGGGCTCAGGCTGGATTAGGCTGGGCTCAGCCCCATGAACGCCTGTCAGGAGCAGAGCCAGAGGCTTCCCCCGCACAGCAACAAAAACCAGAGCCAATTAGAAGCGGGGTAATTATTTTACCCATGATAACTGGTACGGAGATGATCAGCAGGGACAAGGGGCAGGGTGGGATTTAAGGCACCCCTTGAGGGAAATGAGAGTGGCAGAAAGGCTCAGCTGGGCTGTGCCCACTGTGCCAGGGTGCTCTGAGGGCACAGTGACCCCTCCTATGGCTGGAGCAGAGCCCTGGACCAGCACACAACTTAAAAGCCTAAAACGAGTATTAATTACCCAGTGCTAACAGATTGCAAGCCTCTTCTGTTTTCAAACTGTTCATAAATTGATTCTAATTTCTTCTGTGGAACAATTAAAAGTGTTTTTGTTATCCTGATGAACTGAACTGTAACCAAAGCTTTTGCAAATAAACACAAAGACAGATGATAAAGCTGGTAATAAGCAGATTGCTCCTGTGTCCTGAGCAGCCACCAACACTTGGCAGTGAATATCATCTTTCACAACAACAACAACAAAGGCTAAGAGCACACGGCTATTTCATGCAGTCATCAAAACAAAATGCACTGAATATTATATTTCATACTAAATACATTACCCTGGCAGTTTGACACTCAGCATTTCAATAGATATTGCATCTCTCTAACATTCTGCCTGAATTTCTGCAGATGGACTTTTAAGTATCAATGGAAGATTACTTTACTTGTCACGCTAAAAAGATTTTAAAGAATGGTTGCACACACTTCATTTTTAATTTTTTCTATTTCTTTTTTTTTAAAGGAAAACGCCTCATGAATTCAGATGTGTGGCTCTGCTGAGAGGTCAAAGCCCGTGCTGCTGCAGCCCTTTGTGTGTGCTGCTCCTCCAGCCCCTCAGATCTCCCCTCTGATGTGCCCAGCAAAGCTTTGGGAGCATTTGCTCCAGGTAAACTCAGCTTACCTAGACAATGCTGGCCTAAGCTGAGAGAAAGTCACAGCATTCCCAAATCTCTTTGATCATTGTGACTTTGGGTTTTTTTTAAATGTATTTCATCTTAAACATGTGAAGTGTCCTAGAAACATGCAAATACACAAGAATCTCAGCAAATTCTCAGTAAAAAACTCCAAACAGGGGACCAGCAAAGGAAGAAAACCCGGCTGGGTGCCACGATTTCAGGAGACCCCCTGAGCACACAAATATCTCCCAGGATCACAAACAGACAAAACCAACAGCATGAGCCCAGGAAAAACGTGGATTCTGAGGTTCCAGAGTGCTGAAAATCAGCCATGTGCCAAGGTTGAGTGAGACACACTCAACCAGGCTCTGCCAGTCACTGCAGAGCTCTGGACACACACCAGGCCCTCACCTGCACATCTCAGCTCTGGCTCCAGAAGCGCCTCCTCTAAGGCTGCACCTCCACACCAGCCCTCCCTGGGCTGCTGCCATCAGACCCAACAGCAATTACCATCCTTGGAAGCTGCTGCTGTTCTAGAATTTGAAATTTAATGTTTTTTTTTTCCAGCTGGAGGAGGGGGTTTGCTCACGGAGAGCGAGTTTCATCACTCACATGGCAAATGTGCCAGTAGCAGATCACAGAATGGATTGTTACCTTTCCCTATCCATTTTGTAAAGATATTGCTTTCTTTCCAGACTGCAAGCATCACTTCTAACTGGATTTTGAATTATAATGTGAACTTTACAAAATTATTGGTGCTATTCATATCACTAGTTAGATTCTATGGAACTGTGATATTTTTTGACCTTCCCCAAACCAGCACCTCTTAGTGTTTATTATCATAACAGAACCACAGCCAGCAGAAATTGAACATTTCCAAGTAAAGTATTACATTGCAGGGAGTAAACAAGGAATAAAACATTTTTATACTTCTCCCTAAACTTATTTGCTTTTTGAAAATACTTATGCAGCACAAAGACATGAGTTTAGTGAGAAATACAGCCAGTCCCTCCTGTTTAATTGAAACATTTATGCTTTTTGTTCTGCTAGCAAAAAGCAATGAACAGTAATATCGCAAGATAAATACACAAGAAACTTATAGATATGATTGTAAAACAACATCATCCTAATGCTTCCACTTAATTACCCTGAAACGTATTCTATTTAATATTCATTACTCAAAAGCCAATTTAAAAGAGAATGAGGTGAAGGGACTTATTCAGAAAGACGGACTGTCACTCAGCGCAATAGTTATCTAATATCCCGAAGTTAATAAAGCAGATTAATCTACAAGTCGCTTTAAGCCATCAGCGGGTTGGAACAAGCGGCTCTTTGACCCCTGCGCTCCCGGGGCGCGCCAGCAGCAGGTGCCAGCTGCAGCAGCCCGGCCTTTCCTTGCCTCTCCTGCTTCTCCCTGCCCTGACCAGCAGCTGACCCTGCACCATTGTTCCCGTGCTGGCCCAAAGGCTGCACGAACCAGGCAGGGACGAACAAAAGCAGCCGGAGCAGCTGCCTCGCCCCGGGCCCTGCGGCGCCCGCACCTCGCTTTGTGCCCCCGGCCGGGCGGACCCGAACCTCGCCCAGCCCCGAAGTGATGCTCGAACCGTGGCACAGCTTGCGGGACTGAGGGGGATTCCCAATTTGATTTAGCGCCATTATTAAGACCGTGAAATCTTCGGATACATCACTAATGATGATGTATTTTAACATTAAAAGTCCTAAAATTAAATTACTCAGTTCACATGATAGCGAATCACAATGAGGCTTTAAACAAAGCGGAATTAGAAAAGACACTAAGCTCATTAATTTTTTTTATTTCTTAATTGACAGCACGCATAGTGATAACTATACATTTAGCAATATACTTGGGACTGGGATTGCTGCCACTTTTGTACATGAACAGTAAGAAGCATGTATAAAAGAGAAGTAACTGTAGCTTTCATTAAGATAGCACGGCTTTGACATGGTTATTTTGCTGCTGCAAATTACACAACCACAAAAACAATCAGAGTAATGATTAAATGCAGTTATATACATGGGAGACTACTAGTGCAAATGTTAACATATTTAAATGGGTTCCTTCATTAAAAAGATTATATATGATATTAAACCATCAATCAAATTGAAACACTAGAGCCTAAACGTATTGTCACTGGTTAAAGTAAATGACTTTGAGACTGAATTTTGGCTCACTCAATATGGTGCCTTTTCTGTTGCTTAGCCACCCAAATCTCTGCTGGCTTGGCTACAGCTGGTATATCTCCATCCCTTTCAATTAATAAAGAAAGTTATGGTAGTATTGGATAACATTTTTAAATTGGGCTAAGAGGCTGAAACAGATGTCCCAGGGAAAATCCCTCTCTCTCAAGCCTGGAGCCAGCAAAAGCTGGGCACCCTCACCCTGATTCAGCTGAGCCTTTAAACACATTTGATTTTAAGCATAGGAGCAATCACACCTGTGGGTTTGATTTGCTCTGAAAATGAAGTATATGCTCACAAATATGAGTGAGGGTCTTAGGCACTCACATCTTGTACCAGCACCAGTGCTGTTTAGATTGCTTAGTGAAATCTAAATTCTGAAATTCTTTGTGATGTGCTTATGTTGCAGTGCTGCTGCCTGGGCCCTGAAGCATGTGTTACAAACACAGCTCCACTGCAGGTGTTTATCTCCATTCCTGAGCATAACTGCACACTGGCTGTAAACGGCACTGAGCTTTATCCAAAAGCAAACACATCACTTATTTCACTATATAAAAGGGAAAAAGGGAAAGTTGCAATTTATAATGCTTTCTTATTCTAGTAATGCTCTGCTTCCTGGTTTCCACTATCCTGGCAGTGCCTGTTGTGCTGCTTCCCTTGGTGCCTCCTGTCGAGGGTGCAGTCCTTGGTCACTCCCTGCCCCACCAGGCAGCCCGGGCGAGTTCCCCAGGACATCACCCCCACCCCCTGCTCCTCCCTGGCACCTGCCACCCCCTCCTGGCTCCTGGCTCCTGGCTCTGGTCTGTGCTCACCTGCCCACCTTCCCTCCTGTGACACTCTCCAGGCCTCTCCAGCCCCTGCATTCCACCAGGTTCTCCTCGGTCAGGGATTGCTGGCTCTTCCCAGGTCCCTGCCCATGGTCCCCTCCTCCAGCACTGCCCCCTGGCTGTCCCTGAAATGCCAAACCCTGGGAGGGCTCAGCTCGGGCACAGCCTGGTCCTACAGACACCAAAACACCTCTGCCAGCACTGGCCCTGCTGGGCCCACCCGGGCTGAGGTGTGGAGCAACCCTGCCAAGGACCAGGGGCCAGGAGCCAGGGACCAGGGAGAGCCCAAACATTGCTACAGAGCTCAGTCTCATCCCAAACCCAGCTCATTCTTGTCCAGTGATCTTTCTGAATATGATGCACAGCAAGTAATCACTGGGCACTGCCCTCCCTCCTTGTACTTTACATCCCTGCCCAGGAAACGCCCAGGAAAGAAAGGAAACACTGGAATGCCACTGAAATCCTGTTTACCAACTTATCCCCTCTGCACTCAGCACAGAATCATTTCAGAGATGGCTGTGCAAGCAAGAATTCTTTACCTATTGTGCCTGACTCATAAACATTTATTAGAACTGCAGGTGAAAAATGCTACGAAAGTAATTGATTTTTGGAACGATCAGGAATAGCATTTTACTACACAAAAACTGAGCTAACAGCCTAATGTGTAGAGTTCAGCAAAATCAGCATTAACAGAAGATAAAGGTAGCTTCTTAAGACCAAAAATTACACTTTCATTTATAAAGTGAAGCAGCAGAGGCTTCAATTCTCAATCCCAGAAAAACAGCAAAGTAGGAGCCTTTAAAAATTATTTATCAAAGTGCTTAAAACAGAACATAACATCAATAGTTGAGTGCAGCAAGCTTAATGCTGTGTTCTACCCATGTATCTCAAATTACTGCCCACATTGATTCGGCGCGGCTGCAAGATCCCCTCGGCAAGCGGCCGTCAGCAGATGGAGCTCAGGCTGCTCGCCCGCGGCTACGAGCTGCTGAGAGCCACCAGGCACTGCCGGGAGCCACCAGCCAGTGCCGACAGCCACCAGGCAGTGCCGAGCTGGCAGGGATGCCGAAACTCGCTGCTGAGCATCCCGGAGCTGTGTCACTTCCACGTTCTCTGCTGCTCCCCCTTTGTACAATCGCGCCAGCCCACGGAAGCCCCGAGCTGCTGCGGGGCAGGAGCGAGGGGCGGTCCCGCAGCTCCGGGGCCGGGACACGGACACCGTGACCGCCCCGCGGGGCAGCGCGGGGTGCTGGGGATGATGATGGTGGTGGTGATGATGATGATGATGATAGTGACGCTGCCGTTCCGGACGCGCGGAGCGGTGTCGCAGGACAGCGGGACACCCGCACTGGGGGCCGGGCGGTTCCTGCGGTTGCGGCTGCGGGAGGGCCCCGGGGCGGCACCCATCGCCCACCGCCCACCGCCCTCTCCTCCGCTCGGCCCCGGCCCCTCCCGAGACGTGCCGGGCGGGCGGAGCCGCTGCCCCGCCCCGGGCGCTGCCCGATCTCCCCGCCCGGGCCGGGGCGCACGCGGCGCTGCGGGACCCGAGCAGGAGCGGTCGTTGTCCGGGTCATTGTCCGGGTATTGGCCGGGACATTGGCCGAGTATTGTCCAGGCCATTTTCTGGGCCATTTCCCAGGCCATTTCCCGTACCCCACGGCAGCCCCGATTCCCGGCCGGGACCCGCGCAGGTCCGGACGGAGCTGCCGAAGCTCCCCAGCCGAGCACGGTTCCCCAGCAGGCCGCAGGTTTGCAGCGCCGTTGGGCTCTGTGACCCCTCCTTAACAGGGTTACACATTACTGAGCTCAAACAGATGTCCTGAAAACTGAAACCGCTGGTTAGGAAGCAGCAATCTTGTTCATTAGCTTCCATGGTAGTCAAATCGTCCATAAAGGCAGTGTTTAATGGCCAGCCAATGAATAATCAATGTCTCACTTTTCATCCGAGTGTGAAAGTGAGAATAATCTAATACACTGTGCCCCGGTAGCGCACCAGGCCCTGGGTTCCGTTTCTATTCAGGGCTGATTTACAACCCAATGGAAACCTGATGTAAACATATGATCAATGAGTCCCATCATTGCTAATAATAACCCCCAACCGGCACACTCCCTCCTCTCCAAAGCCATCCCTTTAGGCTATTAGTTTCGTCCAGCTAATCCCCTCCACTATTCCTGCCTGCTGCTTTTACCTTGGCCATCCGTTCAGTCCGGCAGACTCAGAAGTAATTTTATACGCAGCAGAGAGCGGGTGGAATTGATTTTTCACTCAGTGCTCAGTTCCCATCTGAATAATTATCAATTTTACTGCCTCATAAAGGGAAGAGTCAAAATTTCAAATCAATTCAAAAGAGCTTCTGAGACTACAGAAACTGTGCATGAGAATAAAGGTCAAAGTTGTCAGTGACCTCAGGAGATGATGTCAGATATTAGTACCCTGAATAGTTGACATCAAAAGCACTCAATATGATATGACTAGTGCTAATGCAAATCATATTTATGCTGACTGCTGGAGACCAGCCATTAATATTTAAAAGAGTATGTGAAAGCCTGCATTCAAAATAAATATATAAATAAATTCCGCAGAATCTGAAGTTAATAAAGACAGATCGCTGCCCAGTCATCGCCGTAAAGTGAAAGATTACTGCGTATTAACAGCCTGAGTATTACATCAGGACTGCACAAATGGGCAGCAGAGCCCAGGGCCCAGCCTGCTGCTCTGCCCCTTCCATCCCTGCATGTGAGGTGCAGCGTGGAGCCATCCAAGAGCCCCAAACGCTGCTGCTGCTTCCAGGAAACCCCTGTCAGGCATGTCACACACAGGAACCTGTCGTAGGACAAGGGAGTCATCCCATCCTGGTAATGATGTCAATAATAAACACCATTAATATTCTCGGTACACAGTGCCAGGATTATATTAGCTACCATTAGTTTCTTTTCACCTTCAATTAGAACAGCAAGCAAATGCCAACAGCAACTGGTGACTGTGTGCCAGGCTTTTTACAAATGACACCCACCTGGCAGGGGAACACAAATGACCACACTCCTCATTTGCATTGAGTTCATTTCTGCATTTGTTAAAGCCTCCTGACCTGTGCAACACACCTCCTGGAATGGCAGCTCTGCAACTGCATTGGATTCCTGTAAATAAGCGTTTTCCGGTAGTTTAACGAGAATTTAAGGGCATGTGGCATGGAGCAAATGTGGAGATCTGTAGCTATGAACATCTTGGTCTCTCTGTAATGCACTTGGGCTGTGAAAACCTGAGGCACTTGAGAAGGGGCAGTCTCTCCTCAGCGCTGCAGAGGCCACTTCCTTTTCAGAAGCACGAGATTTAATTTCTATTGTATTTACCTTTAATAGAAAAAGTCCCACTGAGTCATCTACTGCAAAATAAAATATTCAAACTTGACAGCATACAGACATTCAATTTACACATTTCATTACCAAAATGTGTAGTTCAATGCCAGAATTTGTTCTTCTTCCTTCTAAAATACTTTAGAGACTTTCCTTCCCATTTGTCTGTAGAAATGTATTGATGAGCTCACATCTTTTTATCAGCAAAAATGGAACACCCAGTTGTAAGATGCTGCACAGCCAAGTACAGAGCCTGCACTGTTCAGTGTGACAAAAAATAACTCCAACCCTTGGTTGTCATGAGAACTGGGCTGAAGCTACTCAGGGTTGCATCCCAGCATGGGGAGATTTGTTCTATCACTAAGCAGCCACTGCTACCAGGTGTTAAGTACCCTAAAACCCTGGAGAATTCAGCAATAGAGTAGTTCCCCATAGGAAAGGCTGTGAATTCACCTGCTGTAGAACTCCTGGGTTCTGCTGCATGATCTCTGTCCATCCTGTGCAATGCCTCTGCCTCTGAGAGCCTTCTGCTCCTCTTCAGCCAGGTGTCCCTGGAAGCAGGTGACAAAACAGTTTAAAGCAGCACAACAGCTGGAGGAGACAATTGTATCTCTGGAAAAAATGAAACAGTTTTATAATTGTGTCTGTAAAAAATAACTAATAATGACATTTCACAATATTTTGAGAGCTCAAAGTTGAATCTCTCTGACATTAGGCTAGGTGATAAATCATCCACTCTGCTTTGGACACAGGGGCTGAGCAGCTTTGAAGGCTGCTTTTCCTAAGGCCTCATTGCTGTTGAGGAACTGGTTATTCATTATATACATTCATATATCATGTCATAGGATATCTGCATTCAGGACCCTGTAACTGCAGGAGCCTCATTCACCACAGCATGAACACCATGGTCCCTCTGGGAAGTGCAGCATGAGGGCTGACATTTCACTGGTGTTCAGTTTCACATTCTAAAGGCTGCAGGTTCCTGGAAAAATGAAATTCTGGTTTGATCTGCCTACTGAGAAGACAAGGTTGAACCCAATGGAGCTGATGTCCAGGCTTTCCTCAAGAAGGGTTTCCCAGTGTTTCTCTGCCCCAAGGAGCTTACAGTCCATGGCAGGTGCCAAACACTCAACAAGGGCCGTTGAAGGCAGCAAACAGGTCATCACAAACAGCCAGTTAGTAATTTCACATACTGACTAGTAATTGAAGTGGGTTCAAGTGTATTAAATACACAGAAAGCAGTGCCTGTGGTTCTCATGCATGCTTCCCTCGCCTTGCTCTGGCAAACACTGGGGCACCTTCTCCTGCCCTGCTGCCGCCCCCTAGACCTGGCACCCAAGGCACACCCTGGGCACCTGGACACAGCCCCTGTGCTGCTGCCTCCAGCTCCCATCCTGTACCCACCCATTTCCCAGCTCTGACTCCAGCCCAGCCCCTGGAGCTCCTCGTGCAGAGCAGCTCAACCTGCTGGGTGCCAAGCTGAGCCTGATACCCTCTGCATTTCCAAAATTACCCCTAACTGGTACCCTCTGCAATTCCAAACTGTGCCCTCACTCATGCCCTCTGCAATTCCAAACATCCCATCCACGTGAGTGGCGTGTTGAGGGCTCCATCCTCTTGCCGCTACCTTCAGCAAGAACTTCTCTAGGCCTTTTATAGTTCACAGTATTTATTTCAGATGGGCCACTGGAGTAAGGGATGTGAGGGTTGCAAAAGGAATTAAACTGTTAAAATGCTCATTCTAAGGGAAAAGGGATTAGAAGGATCCAATTAAATGTACCTTGAATTCTTTAAACTATGCTAATTTGGAGGCCTGCCAACCTTGCAGTGTTCATTTAAACACATCCCTCCAGACACTGGAGTATTTTGATCTGTGTCTATTTAACTCCTTGAGCTCTGTGCTGACACTGTTAACCCTTCACCATCTAAATCCTAACAGCATCTTGCTTGGGCTGTTTTGGAGGAAGCACTGAAGGGATATTTACAGCCAGACAAGAAGTGGCCTCCCAAGGCTTGATCTTCCAAAGCAACCCAGCTGGCTCAGCAGCAGGAGCTGGGAGTGACCTAATAGCTCCCAAAAATGAGCTGGGAGTGACCTAATAGCTCCCAAAAATGAGCTGGAGCCTCTCAACTCTGTCTCAACAGGACCCATGAGCTTCTGAGGGCTCAACAGGACAAGAGGGCAGGACATTGCTGGATCAGAGCTGAGTCCAAAACTGCCAGAGTTGGCAAAGCCAAGGCTGCAGAACCTGGCACTGTCGTATTCCCAACCAAAACAGTCCTGCATATAAACTAGAAATGCAATTCATGGTGGAATTGAATCACCATCAATAACAACAAGTGAGAGATTTGAAAATACATATTTCATAGGAGGGCTCTGCTGTATTTCCTAACCAGTGCTTAACTCTATTTCTTTTTAAATTGAATAATACAAAGTAAATCACTATCATCAGTTTACAAAACAGCAGTAGTTCTAAACATGCTGATACTGTGCAAGGAGGTATTTTACACTCAGCAGTAAGTGATTTTAGCAGGACAGCAGACAGGACTACGTTATCATTTGCTCATGAGAATCTGATATGAGTGTTAAGAGCTACTTAAATTTGCCCATAACTATATATCAAATATGCTTCCCTATGCTCATTTTTCCTTTTGATTGCAGACAGGGAGTGTCAAGCAAACTCTCTTGAATGACTCTTTTGGGCATGTGGAACCCTGTGCTTTGCAGAACAGTGTTCACTAAATCTTAGTGAGACAAGGCAACCAAATAAATAGAACAACTAGGAGCAAGGAGGAGATACCAGCTCTAGGCTATGGACAGATAAATGGCTGAGAACAGAATAAGGATAGAATTATAAAGGAAACAGAAAAATCTTGGTATGATGAGGAAAAACGCAGTCAAAGCACACTTCTGACTCCTGTGCACTCAGCTCCATCCCTGTGTACGAAGCCCTTGGATCAGGGAGGGAGCAGGGTTGACACAAAAGCACCCCCAGCTCGGGGAGTGGCAACAGCAGCAGCACTGCAGAGCTGTGCAGGCAGACGGAGCCCTCTGCACCTCCTGATGGCCATGGATGGTACCAGCTGTGGCACCACTCACCAGGGCCTTGGGCTGCTCCTCTGCTGGCAGCTGCTCAACTGAGATTTGGGGGCTCACCTGCACTTCTCTGTTATCAGTGTTATCTGTGTTATCAGTGCTATCTGTTATCAGTGTTATCTGTTACCAGTGTTATCTGTTATCTGTGTTATCAGTGTTATCTGTTGTCAGTGTTATCTGTGTTATCAGTGCTATCTGTTATCAGTTTTATCTGTTATCAGTTATCTATTATATGTGTTAACTATTATCTGTGTTATCTCTTATCAATGTTATCTATTATCAGTTATCGATGTTATCTGTTTTATGTGCTGTTATCAATGTTATGTTACCTGTACTATCTATTATCAGTGTTATCTGTGTTATCTGTTATGTGTGCATTCTGTTATCAGTGTTATCTGTGATCAGTGTTATCAATGTTATCAGTGTTATCTATTAGCAGTTTTATCAGTGTTAACTGTGTTATCTGTTATCAGTTTTATCAGTGTTATCTGTTATCTCATGCCTGCAATCCCAATCAGCCACCAGCTCACTCCAGTGCCAGTTGAGCAGGTGTTTTAGAATGGGTTTTATTGTTTTACAAAAGACCTGCAGAGGACCTGACGATGCCTTTTGGTCTCAGCAATATGGCAACAACCTGCTGGAGGGGAATTGTTTTTCAGCAGTTTAATGACATTGCTGAATCTCTGCAAATTAAAAGATTTTGGTTTGGTTTTCACATAAAGGCAAGGAGAGGAAGTTAAGTGATGTTTTCTTTGTCCATCAACTGCTTGCAGTTCAATACTGGCATTATTAGCCTTTGAGGCTAAACCTGGAAAGTAAATGGATTTAGCTATTTAACATCTAAATTAGGCAGCAAGACAGAAAAAAAATGTTTTATCTCAATGAAGAGCATCCAATACTATTAATCATATGAGAATTAGGAAAGCTTTCCAGAGATTAGTGACTAAATGCCTGAAAAGGCCCTGATCCACTGAGTCAGCTGAGGAAGAGGCAGGTAAACACTTTGGAGGGAATGCTGGAGTGTTCATCCTCCAAGAAGAGCTCAGGTGAGGACTCCATTACAGCTGATTTGCAGTGAGGTGCCTCGGAAGAGATACAAATTCCTTATAAAGTGGGGAATCAAGAGAGGTATTTACTCAGCAACAGAATGAACACACCCCAGGAAAAAGAATTTGGGGAATGTTTGTCCTACAGCTGACAGCAACAGAGTCTCAAAGGTTTCACATACATAAAGAAAATAGAGAAAAATGTCACATACTTTTTTCTGTGAAAGAAAAGTGATCTCCTGGTATTTAATTTTTATAAACATTTCTGCAAATTACTTGCATGTTCTGATCAGTTTAAAACACAATTCCCCCTCCCATGGCTTATAGCCCTGAGCCCTGCTATTCTGATATGTTCTGATACAATTCAGTGAAAAAGGCAATGCTTCGATCTACTCACAAAGTTGTATGTGGCCAAATAACACAGAGGAAATTAATTTATATTTCACTGCCTGATAACTGGTCATGTCCCAAATAGAGACATTTTTAAAAGGATAAAACATTTAGAAGAATGACACAGCGAGAACCTTGGGATGATTAAAATCAAATCAACATTGAGAGCTATCAACTGTCCAGGAGTTCTTCTGGACAAGTCATTACAGCAGGATGGAAAATAACATTTCTTTAACACAAATGAGGAATTTAATGGCTGATTTGAATATCAATTCTTGACAGGTGATATTAAGGAAAAATAATCACTTTGCCACTGGAACATGGACATTAAAAAACAAAAAACCCTTTTCCAGCTGACTAGTCATGGGCAGTTAGCACAGGGGTGTGCACACAACCAAAACATGTCCTGGGGAGCTAACATGAAAACAAGTGAAAAGGAGCAGTGGGATCCTGGAGAGGGAGACAGAAACCAAAGGACACCACTGTCCATCCGAGCTTCTGTTAAAACCAGACTCAGCACAGCCCCATATCATTGGCACCCCTGGGTTCCAAAGCAGCAATGAAACAGGAGCTCAGTGAGCTGCCGGCAGGGGCTGTGCCTGTATCACACTCCAGGTGTGCTCCTGTGGCTCTGATCCTCCCCTGAAGTGTTCTCAGGAAACACTGAGAACTGCTTTCTTTTTTCCATGGGCAGATACCTTTACATTCCTCAAATCACATCACAGCTGTGCAGAACAAGCATTATTTACACAACAGCTATGCTGATCCAATAAAACAAAACCCCACAGATACCTGTACACACATTAATATTTTTCTTCTGAATAACAAATGCATGAGTTTTCAGTAGGATTCCAGGAGAGGCACATTAATATGTTCAACAATTCAGGCTTGTATAAAAACAGTCTCTGCAAAAATCTACAGGTTTAAAAGAACTTATCCAGTACCAAAACAGTCACATTCTCCAGCTATTCAAAATCCAAGCATCTTCCAAATTCCAAACAGCAAAATTCAGCATCTTCCATTGTCCCTTAGATTTTTTTTTTAAGACACACATGAATGTGCTGCCTTGAAAACCTGAACTACTCAAACACTTAAATTCTTTCTTGAGCCAAGTGAAAGCAGCTCGTGCTGCTGCAGTGACTTCTTCAGAACTGAGGTCACAACACAGATTAAAATGTGACTAAACTGGTAATGGAACTCATATGACCCTGAGTCAGACACTCCAAAAATGAGTTATAAGAGTGGCTTAGTTTTGGATATTACTGAGAAAAGGGGTACACATTCATAGAAAATACTGATACTGCCATTGACTGGTGTTAACAACATTAGCAGATGGCAGAAGAATGGTCTTACAGATTTGACGACATGATAACTTCTAAACTAGTCAATAAATCAGGATATTTTGAGAGACAAAATATTCTCTTGTTTTCAGTAGATTTCAATTTTTCAAATCTACCATCAGAGATAACTTGCTATTAGTTTAAAATGATAGGGTCAGGATATTCCAAACCCACTCCATGTTTTGCCATCTGCCACAGCTCCAGTCCAGGAAGAGTGGGATGGTTCTGTCCTGCCTTCTGCAGAAACCTCTCCCAGGTCTGTCACAAGCCAAAGCTGCCCAGAAAGAGACTTTTTGTGGTGCCCAAGTGACTCCTTCAGCAGGAGTTTGCTGCTAAAGCTCAGGGTCCCTGCCTGAGCCCACCAGCCCAATCCCACCATCATCTTCCTCCCAAGGATCCCTGTTCAGGGAATTGGGAGTCTTGTTAGACCCTACAGATAATTCACTGACTCCACTGAGAGCCACTCTCCACTGCCATGGACTTTCTGTATGCTCCAAAAACAAACCTGGGTGTTACCAGCTTGAACTGCCCTGAGTTTGTCCCCTCCTGCAGGACAAGGACAGCTCTGAACCAAAGTGGCACAAAGAAAAATCTCAGTTTGAATTCAGGCTGGTATTGTGCAAGATCTGCTGTTTTCCTGTGGAGAAGTGGGAACGTGATGTACTTTAATTTTAAAATTTTTCAGTTTATGGGGAATACACAGTGCAGTGACAATTTACAGATTGAAACTAATTGCAGATTAGCTGGATATATGAGGATGCTTTATAGTGCATGCAGGCAACAAGATGGGTTTGCAAGTATAGAAAGGGGAAAAAAACCCATTTCTCTCTCTTACAAGCCTAGTGAGAGTTCTCAAAAAGCTCCTGCTTCACATGGCACTTCAGTCATACCTGTATTTCAGATGTCACCATACAAATAAATTCAAGTAAGTGAACTGAAAACTGCATTTGAGCTGCTCTAGATCCCTCTCATTATACACATACAAAACCTGTGGTGGTGTTATTTCATTTTTCACATAAAGACTCCCGAGATGAGTGATTGCTTACAGCAGGTCACTGTGGGACACTGAAAGCAGCATTTTGACACAGAACTGAAGTAAAGTCCATTGTCAAAGTCGTTGAAGTTGCCAAAGCTGACACAATCCCCACATGAGGCAGATTTGAGTGGAGAGGGACAGATGGAAATGCCCTTGACTTTCAGCAGAGGAACCTGATCTTCTGACAAAGTCCCATGAGAGAGGATCTGAATACCTGTGAAAGAAAGAAAGAAAGAAAGAAAGAAAAGAAAGAAAGAAAGAAAGAAAGAAAGAAAGAAAGAAAGAAAGAAAGAAAGAAAGAAAGAAAGAAAGAAAGAAAGAAAGAAAGAAAGAGAAAGAAAATTAATTTAGGCAGCTGCAAATCTAAAATATTTTGATGGCACTATCTAAACTTATTTTTTGCCTCTATTTTCATTACTATTTGGAAGAAAGATGTAAAAGAGGTAAAAGATGTAAAAGATGTAAAAAATCTGTTAAGTAAGTGTGACTAGAGCTTTAAAGGCACTAAGCAATTAGTGCACAAAATTTAAAGTAAAGGCTCTGAATCCCTGCCATGAGGTACAGGCAGACCGTGCCTGGGTCTCTCAGCATGAATTCCTCAGTCTGGAATGTTCCAGCTCATGCTTTGACAGCTTTTCATGCCTCAGCAAAACCTGGTTTTGACCCATGAGCAGAATGGTCTCTCAGCCCCTTGCTGGTGCTCACACACCCTGGATGTCCTCAGAGGGCAAACATGTCCTTTTCAAAAGCCTCTTTTTACCAGTCACAGATGGGAATGACTTTTGAATTCAACTCCATGTTTATAATGTAAAAATAACAGTGACTGGCGAATATTTTGTTGCTGTTAAGCAGCAGCAGTGACTTTTGGATCCAGCACATCCCAGAGCAATCCCTGCACAGATTCCTGTGCTCACCAGGTCTCACCTCCATGTTTTCTAAGTACCTTGTAACAACTGAATGCTCATGTTCCCAGCACCCCAGAGGCAGTTTGTCTTCAGGGCAGTTTTTTCAAACCTGAAGCAGTGAATGGGAGTGAGCTGTGCAGGGCAGGAGCTCAGCAAAGCCTGGCTCAGCAAAGCCTGGCTCAGCTGAGCCTGTGGTGTGACCTGGGCAAGCCTGGCCTGCACAGGACCCAAGTGCCAGTCCTCTTTAGTCACAACTCATCATTCTTGGCAATTCTTGCATGACTTCAGAAAAACCCCTCCTGTAATTAAACCCCCTAAGTAAATGAAGAAGAGGGATTGGGTGCAGGAAGGGAGCAGGAATCCCCAGCCTGGGGCTCGTGGCACAGTAAAATCAGATTTTTGCAGGGGTTCAGAGCCCAGGGGAGCTGCTCTGTGCTCAAGGGTCCCTTTGAAGGGCCCTGCACAGAGCAGAGCTCCAGCATTTATTGAACAAAACACAGACTGCAGTGCCAGGCCTGAGCAGGTACACAAAAATGATCTACTTGTAACATTTAACAGCAGCTTCAGGGGAACGTTTTTATACACAATGGATACTACTGAACATAAACTAATTTACAGAGCTACTTGGAATCAGGTCAAGAACAACTCCTCAGCTATTGAGGATATGCTTACATTTATAATCCCTGTAGTGGAAGACCAAAATGCAATTTTATAAACTTCTATTGTTAAAAGAAACCATTTAAAGAAATTAAATCAACATAAAAGTGACCTTTGACGTGTTGAATTCAAAAATTGTGTTTGGAATTCATAGCTTCTGTCAAAACCAAAACTCTGTGGAGACTAAACACTGAAATCCCAGTGCTACTACTGAGTTAAAAATCAAATGAAAAAAATCCAGCTTGCACCATTTTCTTCTTACTGTGGGGAAAACTGCATCTCACTACCTTAAAATACATTGACTTTCAAAATTCTCAGTAGTTTCCTGTAATCCAACAATTTGCCCTGCACTTGACAGCAAAGTCACTCACAAAAATGATGAACTCTCTGAGACTCAAAAATACAAAATTCAGATAGGAAAAAGAAAGGGGCTGCCAATTAATGAGTTAATTACTGAAATACTCCTCAGGGTCTGTGCAGAGGGGTGTTCCCAGACAGACAGCAGCACTTTGGGCTCCAGGGAGCATCCCCAGGCTCAGCCCCCACAGCCTTCCCTTCCCTTCCCTTCCCTCTCTCCCTGCTCTGGAGATCCCAGCACTCCCAGATTCCCTCAGCTCTCCTCTCCCTGCTCCTACAGAAGTTGTGGCACAGAAGGATTTCCTCACAGCTGAGTGAGGTCAGTGCAGCAGGGCTTATTCTGGATTTCCAACCAGGAAGTGCTTTGGATGATGATAATGCACCTGAATCATGCTTTAACATGTGTGAATTGGATGAAGATATAAAAAGACTTCGGTGAGATTAAACAAAGGTCGTGAGAATGTATCATATTTATAGAGAAAAAGTGTTTCTTGCTTTTCCCCTCTCCTATTTTTATTATTCATCACTGCCCATAAACATGGCTTGGGCTACACTTTCTAGGCATTTGAAATGCTGGGCAGTGCAAAGAAGTGCCCAGACAGAAAAGGAAAATGTGAAAATGTGAATCATAAAGATGAGAGACAGCTTCCAAAAATGATTTTTTTAAAGCTTCCAGAACCACAAAATGCGCATAAAAGCTCTCAAATCAGCACAATGAGCGTGTCCAGCACCGAGATCAATTTGCTGGAAGAAAGCAATTCTGAAACAGGAGTTAGAAATGCAGCACAGCAGATTGTGGAAGCAGCACTCCGGAATGAGGAGGGCAGAGCAGCACAGCTCAGAGCCAAGCCCAGCTGCTGCTCACAAATACCTGCAAGAATCCCTTCAACCAAAATTTTGAAGAAGACCCATTATCTTATGAAGTTGACACTGAATGGATTACCACACTAAGTTTTGAAATACATGTTCTGGAAGCAATTTAAAGCTCATTAGAAATAATTGTGTCTGGCTACTGGAAAATGTGGTAAAATTTAATCCACATCCAAATGCTACCTGAGCTGTGAGCACAGGAAATTGTTTTGTGCTACTGTGGCTAACCTCCTCGCTGACCCTGAGCAGTAACTGCTACAGCAGCTGAAAGCTGAAGCAAAATTAAAAACTTACATCACAGTATATCATGACAGAATGTAGATAAATAAAAACAGCATATTGAAAAGATTATTTTTATGTCAGCCTCTTCTAACGAAAGGGAAGAGGTTTACTAAAATGTAAAGAAACCACAAAACAACAAATGGATGGTCCCGGGATGCATGGAAACATCATTGCTGTGCCACTGGGAGTTCAAAACCACACGGCAAGGAGACCTACACACACACAATTAAAAGTGAAATATATTGGGGATGGGGAATGGTGAACTGCACATTCCAGCTCCTCTCCATTCTCCCCTCCCTGCTGTTTATCCTGAACCCTCAGAACGGCTCCAGCCACAATGGACAGGACCCAGCAGCCCCTGCCAGGAGCTGTGCAGGGAAAATTCCCTGCTGGACAGATCCCGGGCCAGGCTGCACATCTGGGCACATCTGGGCACAGCACATCAGCAAAGGCTGCTCAGTGTGCCTGCAGGTCAGGGCAGCAGTAGAGGACATAGCAGCACTCCTGGATCTGTGTGGCACAACTTGATCCGTGCAGCACAGCTGGATCCGTGCAGCACATCTGGATCTGCCTCATGCCATCACCTTGTGTTTCTCTCAGTTTAAAAAGGAAATGATTATCAAATCAATTCCAGTCCAATCTCTCCTGAGTTAGGCTGTGGCTCTGCTCAGCTCTCAGGAGCTCCCCATGAGCTGCAGGCACACGAGAGGTGTGTGTGTCTTGGTAAGATAAATGAGCACATTCTGTCTGGTGGCATCTCCTGACATTTGCTGTGCATCCTCTATTTTTTTTCTAATACTTCAGTCATAAAATCATGCTGAGTGAGAGAATCTCAACTATTTTTGCAATTTTAAGTTATTCAGAAGAATGGTACAGAAGAAAACTTGAAAGCTGAGTCCAAGGATTGGAAGGCATGTATGAGTTCATTCTTTTATCTAAATCACACAATTTTTCTGAATTGGAAAATTTAGGGTCTGGAGACATTGTTCAAGAACTCAAAGTGAATTTTATGATCACTTGGTTTGCTTGTTTATTTTTCCCCAGATGTCTGCCAAGATTTCACAGTCTTAAAAGACAAATACACTTTAAAAGATCATAGAGTGACCATCACAGATCACTCAGTGACCATCAGGGATCACTGAGTGACCATCAGGAGATGTCTCAGTGACCATCAGGGATCACTCAGTGACCATCAGGGATCTCTCAGTGACCATCAGGGATCTCTCAGTGACCTCATCAGGAGCCCCCAGCCCACCCCACTCTGATTTTCTGCCCACTCCCCTTCTCTGTGGCCCACACCTCTGGGGAGGTGCCCCCAGTCCTGAGGGTGTCCCCATCATTCAGCTGAGGGTGATCAGAGCTCAGACTCAGCTCCTGCAGCCCCAGGGCTCTGCTGCTCCTGGGTCTGGGCTCACATTCCCTTCTAGCTGCACACTTAAACCCAGCATGAATCACAAAATGCTGTCTGCTCCTTAAGTGCAAGAGCTGCCTTCGGGCTGGGAATTTCATCAACTGCATACACACCAGAAAAGCTGCAATTGAAAGCAGAAGGTTTCTTCACAAAGGTTTTTGGGGATTTTTGAGGCATGAATTAGGAATGAAGCAGGTTGGAAACAACTCATGTGGTTTACTCAGCAAGGTTTAGAAACTTGATGCCAACAACTGAGCTGAATGGATGCCCAATATAATATAGTTATGTTTTTCCTAAGTGCAGAAAGGCTGGTGAAAGCTGATGGAAATAAAAGAAAATAAAAATAAAAAGGAAAATATGATTGCAGTGAGATCAGGTACCATAAAACAAATAAGGCTGAATCATCATCATGACTATGTTTGATATTTTTTTAGATAAAGATTTGCTTTTTATCTTTCACACATTTTAAAGCTTTTTTTAATTTTGCTTCACCACTTTAACAAATTTACTTAGGAACACAGCTGAAAAATTTTGGTCACTTACAACAGTATATTTGCAAAAGAAACAAAAATTAATTTGCAAAACCTGAAAGTTACCTGTGTATAATTTGTTTCTTACAAATAAATGCTTTAGGCATTGCACAGATACTGTTTCCATGTGTGACAGATTAAATGCAACATCACATTTGAAGTTTTTTATAAAGGCAGCTGTATAACACACAATTTCCAGACCCTAAAATCAGCCTGAATGCAGCAAAAGCAACTTTGATGCAACAATTTTCTTCCTTTGAGTGAAACAAGCCATTAATGGCTATTCCAGTTTACATGAACAAATTAGGTTTCATCTAGAAAAACTTGGTAATGTTCATTTCCAAATATTAAGAAAGTGAAATCAGCTGTGCTGTCAGTTGGGGTGTAATACAAACTCTGGTGTCAGAGACCTGTTGCAGTTGCAGGCGTGAGTGGGAGGAGTGAAATGGAGCAAATGATTGGAAACACTCTGAACAGTGCTCCAGGGCAGAGCTGCTACGGTCCCATTATGTTTCGGAAGTGCTGGAATATAATTTGAATCCATAAAATCAACCCCAGCCATCAGTCAGAGCCTGGATCCAACACTCCTGGGTGTTTGTCTCTGCTGGAAACATCTGCAGCTGCCAGGGCAGCGTGGGCAAAGGGAACACAAGCAGCCCTGGGCCAGGGATGAGCCCAGGGATGAATGAACCCAGGAATGAACCCAGGGATGAGCCCAGGGATGAACCTAGGGATGAACCCAGGGATGAATGAACCCAGGGATGAACCCAGGGAAGAACCCAGAGATGGGTCCAGGGATGAATGAATCCAGGGATGAGCCCAGGGATGAATGAACCCAGGGATGAACCCAGGAATGAATGAACCCAGGGACGAACCCAGGGATGAGCCCAGGGATGAACCCAGGGATGAGCCCAGAGATGAGCCCAGGGATGAGGCCAGGGATGAATGAGCCGAGGGATGAGCCCAGGGATGAATGAACCCAGGGATGGGCCCAGGGATGAATGAACCCAGGGATGAGCCCAGGGATGAATGAACCCAGGGATGAATGAACCCAGGGATGAGCCCAGGGATGAACCCAGGGATGAACCCAGGGATGGGCCCAGGGATGAACAGAGCTCCCAAGGCTGCAGCACCTCCCAGCCCTGCTGTGCATTCCCAAACCCAGCCCTGCTCAGCAATCACAGCTCACTGCACTTCTGCACCACAAACCAGGCAAGGGATGCACTGCACTGGAGCCATCAGTGAATTCCTACCCATGGACATGTCACTCACTGGCTTCTCTGAAGAGAAGGATCCTCTGGAGAGGATCCATCAACACCTGAACGCTGTGATCCAAAAAGTAACAGAAAAATATTCACATCTTCATCAGAGCTGAAAACAGCAATGGATTCACTTGTAAAACAAACAGACAGACAGACACATTTGTTGATTACAGAGTACAATTAAATTATAAACTCACTCTGGATATAGATATAGATATAGATATAGATATAGATATAGATATAGATAGATATAAATATAGATTATATAGTTAGATATAGATAGATATAGTTATAGATATAGATATAGACATAGACATAGACATAGACATAGACATAGATATAGATATAGATATAGATATAGATATAGATATAGATATAGATATAGATATAGAAATAGATATAGATATAGATTGATATTGATATTTATGGCTGGACCCTGTTCTTGGTGGAGCTGAAGCCCAGCCACAGCCCCGCCAACCAAGGGCAGCACTGACGGACAGACGGACAGGGGGACGGGTGGATAGACAGAAGGACAGATGGACAGGCAGACGGATGGACAGACGGACAGAAAGACAGACAGACGGGGGGACAGACGGACGGACAGGCTGCTGCTGGCTGAGGCAGCTCCTCACAGCTGCATCCCGCAGCCACCCGCCCCGGACTCTGCAGCTGAGGGAAGGGGCTGACACAAGAAATGGATTTCAGACCTCACTTCTCTCTCCTTTGTGGATTCCTCCCAGTTTGGATCAAACAAAGGAGTCGAGCACACGGTGGAGAGCTGTCCACTATCGCACTGGGGTTTGGATTCAATCCCACTCACCCAAGACACTCCCAAAGGGCACAGGTGACCCTCTCACCTTACACCTCTGAGCTCCCTGGTGGCACCTCCATGTCCTGAGGATTCCAGTGCAGCTCAGCCCAGGAGAGGACGGTCAGAGGTGCCAGATGAGGCCCAGAACGGAGCTGTGCTGATTCTCCTCAGTCACCCCATCCCTCAGCCCTCGAGCCTCCCAGGCCCTGCAGGGAGAGGGTGCCAGGCTGCACAGCCTCCCCAGGGTAAAAGCAATCACCTTTTCAGATTTTATGGCCAGGACAGGAACTGACAGCCAGACTCTCCAAGCAGAATGTGAGCCAGCAGCAATGGCTGCTGATACATCCAGGAGGATTCGCTGTCTTAATTCAGAAACTTGAAGCATTGAGTCCATATTCATTGACCAGGGAAGACTGGAAACTACAGTTAAATTTTATAAAAGCCAGGGTCAACAGAAAGGCTTTGGCAATTTATTGCTTCTTTCATAAATCCAATAAGGTAGAATAAATTGGTTTTAAGCAGAGTATTATTTTTAAGTGTTTCTAACCACAAGCTTCAAGGAATCTGGGTAAGGCATGAATTTAACCCGAGCAGTCAGCTCTAGCTTAAAGGAATTTAAGCTGCAGAAAATGCTACTGAGGTTTGAGTCCCTGGAAGTGGGCAAGAACTGCTATTCCAAAGGGTTTGCTGCTTCACGAGAAATGCATTCTCTTCTGGTGGTCAGGAAGCTTCAGTCTCTGCAGCAGTTTGGCTCTTTCAAGCTTTTACCTAATCCTGAATAGTCAAAACACACAACTCAAAAATTTGGTTCTTCAAAACCAGAATAATGTTGAAGAAGCCATCTTACTGCTGTCCATGGTTTCACTTGGTTAGGAAATATGATATGAATTTGCACAAATATGTAACACTGCTAGTCTGGTGCAAGGATTGTCCTGCTTGTCCCAGAAATCCACATCTGATCCCAGGATCAGCTGCCCAGCACCCAGCTCAGCTGGAATTTCTGAAGTGGAATTTCACAATGGAGTTTCTCCGTGAGCCCTGTCCCTGCAGGTCCCTGCTCTGTCAGCTCAGTGTCTGTGTCTGCACTCACAGGAATTTTCTGCAGGCAGATTCATGCACTCCCCCACAGACACTGGATGTGACTGCAGCTCTGACTAAATGGTTTCATCCTTCCAACCCATTTTCTTATTGCAATCTCTCTCTTACAGAGAACGGAAATCCTGAAAGCCAAGAATCAGCTGGGAGGAGCACAGGGAGGGGCTGCTCTGGTCCCCCCACCTGTAACAAACACTAAGTGAAAAGAACATTTCCCTGAGCTCCCAAATGAAGTTCCATGGACGTGTCTGACTCCAGACCAGGGACCTTAGACTAGCGTTAGCAGAAAAAGCAGATTAAACCTTCAGTGTGTGACCCAGCCTGGAATGGACTAGAACATGTGAGGAGAATCCCCTCTGTTCCTAAAGCCAGCTTTTCCTGTCCCCGGTGGGAGCTCAGGGCTCAGGCCACCCCAGCACTGACCACGAACTCCAGAGCCCACCTGCTCCAAACACCACAGACAAATATACTTTCCCAGCTGTGGTACTGCACTCGGCATTGACAGCTTGACATATCAATATTTCAGGAAGAATAGATGACTTTCATATCCAGGGGGTTGGTTTTCTTGGTTTGATTTGTTTGTTTGTTTGTGTGATTTTTTTTAATCCATTACTGGATACTTTGTTACTTGTTCCATTACCGATACTTTGGAAAGATGCTACACTTAACACCTAAAGCTGCTTAAAATATTTGGAAATATTTTAATGAAGTCTTTTGAGAGATCACCTAATACAACTTTAAAACAAATTTTACTATTATTATAAATATTTTCTCTTCATCCCTTGCCGGAGGAAAACTATAAATCTTGTCTCAGCTGAATGAACACCATTTATCATATTCATTTTCCTGTCAATACAATTATGAAAAGCCTTTGGCCTTTTTCCAAGGAGCCTGATTTGCTGGAGAAACTCAATTAGTACAAGCAAGGCTGCTGCAGTTTGGCAGCCCTGGTACCTGAACCAGAGCTGGCACCTCCATCCTCTGCTGAAACTCAGCAGTGCTTCCCTCTGCTCCCCGACCACCAGCACCTCTCAGAAATGATTTCTGCTCGTTTTTGCCATCTACTGGGCAAAGCTTAAATCCTGAACCCTAGGATCAGGTGAGACATTACCCAGTGTAATTTGTTTTCTTACAGACAGCTCTTAGACCCAAAGTATTTACTACAATCACTTGGAAAGTTTATCAGGACATTCTTCTAACAATGATTTATAAGTGACTTCTTCTGCTAGTGTTCAATACAGAATAAACATCACCTTGTGATGTATTGAAAGCTGTCTTTTATCTCTTGCCTCTTTGTATTGTTTATTTATTGAACCAATATAAGTAAACAGATATTATTTTTTATAATATTCTGTATTTTCCATTTTCAATATTGAAATACTGGGGCCTCAAACATAACATAATAAAATCTTTATAAAACAGTTTTTCTTTGCTATTAAACCCATTTTCTGATTATATATTTGAAACCAAAAAAGAAATGTGCTAATCAAAGGATATTTGAACTTGATACAATAAAGGCACCTGACCCTCTCTTATTTCCCATTTTCCTTTCTGTTTTAAGTGCAGTAAATGAGAGCTGTGATCTGCAGCTCACTGTGCTGCAGTGCTGGAGTCAGTACTGGAGCAGCTGGACTTGTCCAAATGAAATCCACTGAGTAGAAGCGGGCAGTGCTTCTCTGCAGCTGCAGGGAGGCAGGAGAACATCTGGAACCTGTGCAGGGGAAAAGAAACTGAGCCTTGAATTCCACACAAAGCTGCATTTCTTTGTATTTTTACTGAGAATACAGAATACTGAAATCCAAAAGTTGAATGCTGTTTTTGTTTATTTGAAATGAACTTAATCCATGAAGCAGAAGGAATAAACTAATTTTAAAAAATCAAGCAATGGACCTGAGGTTTTTGTATCCTGGATCCTTCCATAAAAGCAGTGTCCATGGGAGCATTCCCTTATTCCCAGAGCAGCAGAGGCACGAGGCTATCGCTGCTCCGGGGTTTGCAGTTCTGCTCAGGAGCACAGAACCCACAAAACAAAACAAAACTAAACCAAACAGAGCCAGTGTGGGGTGGGAGCAGCTCTGATCTGCTCTCACACCTTTGATTTGAGGGGGTTTAGGGTAGCACCAGCACAAACTCCAACAAAGTTCAATGTGCCCTGTGCCCACCAGGAAATGCGATGTAAATTCTCGGTCTGCCTTCAGGGGTCCAGTGCTTTGGTGTTGGTTTTGTTGTGGGGCTTTTTCCCCTCCAGTCCTCTAAAACTGGAAATAAGGGATGCCTTCCACTGATTGTAGGAGGAATAAAGATTACACTGCTTTCTGTTTGGGATTTACTTTCTTACTACTGAGCCAAACAAAATCACTGCAGGCTGCAAGGGTCTCAAAGAGGGGTTTTGTGAGGGGTGCCAGGATGCCACTCTCAGCCCCAGGGTGGCACCCACAGATCAGGGGCTCCTGCACAGCCTGGCAGGCCTCAAAGGATCATTTCCTACCTGGCACTTGATATTGATGCATTTCCCTTTCTTCACCAAGAAGATTATTAGTAAAGAGAAGAGCTTCAGAATTGACTAAAATATTTTTAAAAGCTTGGTTTCTTGTAGATCATGTAATTGTCCTTAAATGTTATTTTTTTCTGTCCATTAAAGAAACACATAATTAATTGTCATAGTTTTGTGAGATCTAAATTACGTATTTTCATAATCCCTCACTACATATTTCAGCAGTTTATTTCCAGCATGACTATGTGCCTGAGAAAGAACTTCAGTTACTGTATTTATAAAAATACAAAATATTTCTCTATAGGGTTAAGAAAATACCAGGGCCATTACTGTATGTGCTAGTTTAAAAATGTACACAATACTTAAAACAAGCATAGTTCATTATCATCACTCATTGAAGAAAACTACAATGCAAAAAATTTGATTTTGTTTGCAGAAGTCCATTTTCTTCTGGATCAAGGCAAGTGCAGGTGTTGTGATATTAATAGACTTGACATAAATAGAAAGTAACTGACTAAATTAAAGACATGATCCATAGCAGAGAGAGGAATGTCCCCAGACAGCGCTTGGGTGTGTTCTTAAAGCCCTTGTGATGGTGAAGCAAGTGTAGGAACACTGTGTGTGCAATTAAAGACACAGGTTTGGGTTTTCCTTCTTTGTGACAGCACTGGGGATGGACAAAGGGCAGGAGTCCCCTCAGATTGTTTTAGATAAGCAGTGAGAACAAGAGAGAATGTCCCCATCCCTGTGCCTGTGTCTGTCTTCATCGCTGTCCCTGTCCCGTCCCCATCCCTGTGCCTGTGTGTCTTCATCGCTGTCCCTGTCCCGTCCCCATCCCTGTCCCTGTGCCTGTCCCTGTCCCTGTGTCCCTGTGTCCCTGTCCTGTCCCTGTCCCTGCTCCTGTC
>VXBI01005460.1:478741-535927 GCA_013397375.1 Toxostoma redivivum
CTGTCCCTGTCCCTGTGTCCCTGATCCTGTGTCCCTGTCCCTGTCCCTGTGTCCCTGTCCCTGTCCCTGTCCCTGTCCCTGTTCCTGTCCCTGTGTCCCTGTCCCTGCGGCTAGGAGGGGTTTCAGTGATGGCAGAGTGTGTATCCTGTCCCCCCTGTCCCTGTCCTGTCCCCCCTGTCCCTGTCCCCTCTGTCCCCCCTGTGCCAACCCTCTGAGGGGGCTCTGTGCCCAGCCCAGCCCCCTGCCAGCAGGACGAGATTCCCAAATTGATTTTCACGTTAGTGCTGAGCAGATGGAGCAATAATCAGCCCATAATGGGCACATTTCTGATTTTCATACATTGGTTTGAAAGTCTTGCTCAAACATTTATTTTTCAGAAAAACACGAAGATGCTCAGATAATAAAAGATTTCCACAAGTTTTCTAGTGCTGACCTTAGGAAAATGCTTAGGAAATGCTTTGGATTATTTGATATGCTCTCATAATGAATAATGCAAATTAAAACATTATATATGAATACTATGTATTAATGTTTAAAAGTGTTTCCTGTATTAATATATTTAAAGTGATAATAACAATAAAATGTTAATTTAAGCTTGTAATATTTTGAATGGTGTAAGAGTAACTGATACTCATAACAAGCTCCAATTAAGGCTGCACTGAGACTCCCATTGTACTGTTATTTTAACGTATTTTTTGTTGTTTTGTTGGGGTTTTTAAAAGTAATTTTTCAAGTAAATTTTCTTTTGAAAATATTAAAAAAATGACTTTTCAGTTCAGAGGAAATGACGCAAATCTCTGCCTGTGTTAGCAGTAGTTCTGAGATGCATTTTTCCCCTTTGATGGCTGAAGTGTGGCTGCAGAATCCTTCCTGCTCTGTGCAGACCACACTGTGCAGATAATTACCCTCTGCTAAGGGCAGGTTTGCAGGATAATTAATAGACATCAAAAAGAAACACCAGTGAATGAAAAATATTTTAACAACATAAACAAACTTTTTGATTTACTCACACGTAAATATTATTTTCTAAATTGCAGGTGGATTTTGTACTTCTTTTCCTTTTACGATAAAAAGGTCACAGTTCTGCAGAGTCTGGGAAAAAACCAATCACAGAACCATGGTGAAAACCCCAGTAAGGAGTTCCCTCTTTAAGGGCAGGGTTTTCAGTAAGGCACCTCTTGGTGCCACTGCAATATTTATATACAAAATACAAAATTTAAATACAAAAGGAAAGAGTCACAGATTCATTTCACTTGATCACACCAATGATGGCTGGTGCTTGTAAACTGCTGCATGTGAGCCCAGCCCAGGCTGATTTCTGCTTTCCACATCCAGACCTGTCAGCCTGGCTGACCTGGGTGCCACAGACCTGGATTTATCCCAGGACAAATGGAGTTCTTCACCAAGACCACTGAGGCTGATGGGAATATTTTAATATTTGCATTTCCTTTCTGTTGTGCATTGAAATGGCCTGAACTTGCAAAGATGCTCAGAGGTCTCCACTCTCATTAACTTTAATGGGACTCTGGAATCACCAGAGAGGAAGTGTTCAAGACTGAGGAGATGCAATATAAAATTGTAACTTTATACTCCTCTGGATTTTCATACTTGGTGTGCTGCTTTGTCTGCACAGAAAATCACTGTTCAGCACACAAGGTGGCCAAAACACCAACAATTAAAAGAACTTGGCAGCAGTATTTTGCACTTCTCTCTGAAGGCAGCCAGGGATGCAGCAGCAGACACAGGGAGGAGAAATGTTCCACGGGGATTTTTGTTCCCTTGCCCACAGCAGGCACTAAAAAGGAGATGTTGAGGCTGCCCAAAGCAGGGCTGGGGTGAGGGAGGGGAGCCAGCCCCTGGCAGGACTGGAGCTCACCTTTGTTTGGGGACAGAGCTCCCTTGGTGTGCCTTGGAGGGACATGGGCTGGGCAAAGGACAGCCCAGGGCACCCCCAACAGGCTTATCCTGTCCACAGAAAATGGAAACACTCTTCTGCAAATCTAGTCAAGGAACAGTTTGGCTGTGAGACTTTATTAATGAAAGTAGGTGTCCAACTTCCTTTGCAGTGCAGTCCCAGGTTTCTGGCAGCCTACACGAACACCAGGCAGCTTCAGACACCTCAAATTCCAATGAAAGGACAGGAACTGCTACATAAACCCCATTTTTTGGTTTTCTATTATTGAAATTGAGATATTGTTATTAAAAAGCCCATAATCACACTTCTCAATAAATGACCTCAATCTGCAAGATCTAAGATTTAGATTTAACGTTCTTGCTCTGTACAAGCCCAGCAGAGCAGGGTTCATTTAGGGTCCATCAGAGCTGAGCTGTGTGAGATCTCACTGGCACAGGCAGCAGCAGCCCAGGGAAAATCCTCCAGAACCCCGGGATGGATCCTGATCCATCCAGGACACTGCTGCAAAATACCTGAAACTCGAACAGGAGCAAAAATCACCCTGGACCCAATGTTTTATTACATTCTGTAAGAATCTTCCCCCCGAGCTCCTAAATCCCTAAAACCTGATTCACTGCACTGCAGGTGATCAGAGAGCGCCTCTGTGCATAAAATTGATTAATGACAACCGAGATTACACACCTTCACATCTGCTTTTGTCTTTTGTGTGCCATCCCCTGGCATCCAGAGCGCCCTGCAAACCCCCCAGTGATGGCAGAGACACCTGAGGGGCACCTGAGGAACACCTGAGGGGCACCTGAGGGACACCTGAGGGACACCTGAAGAACATCTGAGGAACATCTGAGGGACACCTGAGGTTTAGACCTGTCATATTCTGGGGTTTGGAGCTGTCACATCCTCAGGTTTGGACCTGGCCCATTCTGGGTTTAGTCCTGGCAGTCTTCTGGCTAATGAAGTGATTTTGTCCAGATTTCAGTTACATTGAAATGTCAGTGACAGATTTCCTTAAGATTTAATTATAGCAAAGCCATTTTAAAAAGAAATCCAGGTATTTTGTTTCGAAGTCCTGAAGCACATTTTTCAATGGGATTTTTCCAAAGGGAAGGAGCTGGAGATGTGAATACTCCCAGAAAAGCCCCCTTGGCCTGGCAGCCTGTGCCAAGTGTGTGACTGAGCCCATCCAAAGCAGAGGAGCCTCACACCCAGCACCCCAAAGCCGGGCTGCTGATGGGAACTCTGACAGACCCTTAGCTGCAGTGGCACTACTGGGTGCAGCTATAATATTACCCTCATAATTCTACAATATAATAACAACAAAGGAAAAAAAAGGTGAAGGGTCATTGTGCTTTGTCTTTAGAATTAAGATGGCTGTCTTCATCCTTACAGCATACTCTTAATTCTGGAGACACATCTTAATAACCTCTAAATAGTTCCAACAAAAGAGCCGTGTCAGAGGAATGAGCAGGCCCCAAGGTGTTTCAACTGGAGTGTTTTCATCTGCCTTTATTGCTCTATCCCTCTCCAGAATTAAGGCAATAACCTGTGATAAATTATTCAGGAACTGCTACAGGGATCAAAGCAAAATCATTCTGTTAAAGTGCTGTTTGCAACATTTGGCACTTAGTGTGAAAACTTTTAATGTGTGCAAGCTGAAAATCAACGATTTTAAATAATTTAACAGCATGGAGTTTCTACAAACCAGCTAAAGATAGCATGTTGCTATTTAACTGCTTTTTCTTCAGATCCTTTTCCATGTGTTCCTAGCAGATCTGATGATGTCACAACTATAAACAAAATACTACTGAGATTCCAGCTGCCCAGGCCATAGATTACTTACCCACACTGCCAGGAGAAATCTTGACATTCTTAGGAGAAAATTAGGCACTGTTTTAATACTGGGAATTTTTCCTATTAATATAAAAACATGAAGAAAAAAGTATAAAAAAACCCCAAAACAACAACAACAAAAAAGGAGAAAGAAGAAAGGAAAGCAACACTCCTAATGACTTCAGCCATCTTCAATTACATTTGATATCCCTGAAAAGAAACCTGGCCATATGCTTAGTATGCGATATAATGGTTAGAAATGTATTTTGAAAAGAAAGATCTCTCTTGTTACAATTGTTTTCACTGGTGTATTTCAGAAACATTAAAAACGTAAAAAAAACCCTAGCCAGTTAGAAAGTCCTAGTAAAACCCACAAATTAAATGAATTTGGCAGTCCTGGGCCATTTTCATAGGGATATTTTACCAGTGTCATCTCCCCGTGGATGGCAATACTGAGCATTTTATTGAAGAACTGAACTGGTTTTGTTTTCAGTACTTGCAAAATGAAGTACCTGAAAGCACTTCTGCATGTATTATTTATTCATTATGATAGAAAAATAGCTTTAACCTAATAAATTGTGTTTAAGATAATTTAGAGCAAAAGTTTTGTTTATGATAAAGCATTTAGTTCTTTATCAGTAGCTTAAAGCACCAAGTTTTCTTTATACAAATTAGACAGATGGTGCTTACAGTAGAATTTACTAAAGGTCTGTCACAACAAATGCAGCCAAGCTGCATATTTAATCACTGCAGAACCTTGTCTACCTGCAGCTGCCAACTGCTAATCCAATTTCCCTGATAAATGTGGCAAGAGACACGATCAGCAATAAAGAGCATCTAACTCCATTTTCCTGCAGGGCGTCTTTTGATGAACATTTAGGACGGGAGCAGCCGTGCTCCGTGTGCCCTGCCTGGTGGCAGCTGCATGCATTTCCAAGACACACTTCTCAGGTTACTCACTTAATTCTGCCACTATCATTATGTTGCTATTGATCTCAGCAGCTCTTGTCTACACAGCATTACTCTAGATGAAGCTGAATCAGGCAGTTATCATGCATCAAACTTGCTCAAAAGCCTGGAGATTTCCCCTTAATTACTTGTGATTTTATTTGCAAATACCGTTAAAGTGTAATCAAGCAGTCACTTTCCAGGGTCGTTAAGAACTTGCTAGTTTAGGAATATATCACTGGCACTCCATTAAAATTTCTCTGCTAAGCAATCCAGACAGGACAATGGCAAAATTATTTTAATAAATGGAATCCTCACACAAGAGGAATCCGGTTTCCTGCAGAAATGGCTATGCCACCACATGACCTCCTTGCTCTAATTTTTAGGATTTGTAACTTGGACATAGGAGAGGTGAATCCAAGACAGGTTGACTATTCTATACATGAAAAGTGATTACAATTAAATACATAAAACAACAACAAAGGAGGAAACCAGAATTAAATGTCGAAATAACCCTTAGTACAATTTAAAAAAAATATTGACTTAATTCAAGCAATGACTGTGAACTCTTTGGGTAATGTCAGCCACGCACTGCAGCCAATTATTTACCAAATACTTCCAGCACATCTGTTTATTTCCTTGTGAAAAAAAGCAGACAAATATGATGAAGCAGTATTTAAGTTGCCACCATATTTTAAAATAGCAAATTAGAAATGACTGTGAGGATTCCTCCAAAGTGACCCTGCTCAGCTGACGGGAGCTCTCAGTTCAGGACTGAGGCAGGGATGGCAGGAGCAGATCTCTGTAATGTAGGACTGCTCTCATACATTATCATTCCTGATGATGCACCTTCTACCCACTAAGTCTTTTTCTTCCCTAAAATATACTGTTGTTTTGACACAAACAGCTTGCTACACTTAAGGATTTTACTAATAAAACATAATGTTGTGTTAGATATTATGACTGTTGCCACAGCAGAACTGCCTTGTCAAATCAATCCTAATATGGCTCCCACAGGCACATAAAAACCTTATTTAGCTATCAGTTATCCTAATCACTTTGTTCACTTTAAGGGTGCAATACTTCAAGACCCATTCCAATTTATACATATATGCCCAGCCATTTAATAAAGTCTTGATTTATATAATAAATTCTTGTTTGGAAAAAAATACTTTAAAGCAGCAGTGTTTTATCAAGTGTGTTACATGTCTCCTCATACCCCAAATAAATATGTTAATGTACACAAACAGGATACTTGCATGGGAAAGGGGAATGCAGAACAGATAAGATATCAGTGAAGAAAAATCTGTCTCTGATTATAAATGAGCCTTAAATGAGGTCCCTTGATCTGCAAAACACTGGAGAAATCCCAATGCCTCTGAAAATCTGTACAAAGTTTATCCAGGATAGCACCCCCAGCCTTTGCAGCTCTGCTGTGTGAATTGCTAATTCAGAGTTATATTAATATATAAATGTATAAATACCAGGGACACTGAGAGCTCAGGTCTGAGTTTGGTGCTGAGCTCTTGCCCCACCACCAGCCCTTCCACATCCTTCCTTCCCCTACAGGGGAAATAAACCTCTGCTTCTCCTTGTTCAAAAGCACTGTTGAGTGTCTGATCAGACCTTAGACCAAACTGGGAGGGGGAACAGGAAATTTCCAAATACATCTTCTCCAGGAAAAGGGACCAGAGCAAACCAGCAAAGCCTCATCCTTGCCCGTGTCCAGAAGGGTCAGCTCGAGGCAAAATCCCACACCATGGGAACCTCATGGGACCTGCAGGAACAAAATCCTGAGCCAGGACACAATTTCACTGAGCTACAGAGACCACAAATCATTGATCCAAATGATTTGTATCGAGGACTCATGTCCACATTTCACACCTTGCTCCTTTTGGTATTGCCTGTGTTAATCTGCAGCATTTGTTTACTGCCCTACAAGAATATCCACATAAGAAAATCAAGATTCAACAGTTAGAAAACGGTAAATTTAAACTACAATAATAAAATAGATGCTTTCATATGTGTAGTTTATGATACTTAAACTGCAATCCTTTATGTTCATATACTGCTTTTTCTGCCTCTGCCTATTGGGGATAAAGAGTGAAGCTGCCCTGGAAATGAACCTGGGCTGTGTTGGGATTATTTGTGTGACTCTGCCTCACATCCAGAAGATGTGAGTTTGGGAGACACAGGATGCTGTGAGGAGGGAAAGAGAGCAACAGCTGGAAGGATCCTGGAAGTCTGGATTGATTCTGTGAATAACTGTGACAACTCTTGAGGAATGGCAATCTGCACAAGGAGCAGCCTCCACTCCTCATCTTCAGGTGCTAATGAGGGGAGCAGCTTCTTCCACACTCGCTTCCCTTGAGACTAATTCAGAGCAGGAATTGAATTTATGTTCTTCAAAGGGCTCTTGGCTATTGGGCTTCTCTCCCTCCTCTCTCCATGGGGAAACCAAGAGACAAGTGGAGTGAGGAGGAGTCTCCTGTGTGGTGAGCTGGTTGTGCAGAGTTAGTGTGAGCTCTACTGCTCAGTTTCCATCTGCAAATCAGGCCTAATTCCAAACCAGGCCTAATTCCACCCCTCACCTTTAGGGACACTGCCAAGACCACATCACTCACCTCAGTGCAACAGTAAGAATGACAGAAAAATGCCAAAAAGTAAAAATGCCAAAAGTGCAGGGACTGACAAACTCAGACAACAGCTCAGAAAAAACCCATAGTAGGTAGTAGCTTTTCTTGAAGCTAGAGTGACACATCTTCTGAACAGAAAGAGCCAAATACCCTCAGAGAGAAGGAATTGTGACGCTGCAATTAGCACTGCTCTGCAGCACTGTCAGTACTTACAGCTGCAGGGGCACCCAAGCCCTGCCATTTCCCCAGGCCCAAACACCAGCCTGGTAACCTGAATTGCTCTGCCCTAATGCAGGCTCTCCAGATTGTTTTAAAGCAAAGGAAATACATTCAATAATTTACTGCTTTGAAGTTACAGAGTGTTCAAAGTCCAGTCTGGACTTCTCCAACCCACTGAAGGTGTGCCCAAACCCGTGAGCTGATCCTCATGGCAGCAGAGGGAGGGAGAGGGGCTCAGTGCTGGACCCCAAAGCTGCTGCTGACACCAAAGGCTCTGATGGACCTCGGGCACACCCAGCCTGAGCTTCAGCTAGAAATACATGCACTAGAGATACTCCTTAGAACATTAGACCCATAAGCTGTTATTAATTCAAGCAATGCATCTATCAATTCAAGTGTATCTTCTAGTCACAAAAGAGACACGTGAACCAAATGATTTTGATGTCACTTGTTCCAGTTACAAGAGATAAAAATGCATCACATCCACTCTAAGCCATGCCAAACACTTGGCCAAGGCTGGAGCAGCTCTGGATTACTTTGGTGACTTTGATTTCAGCGAGGTGTGTGCCCCTGGCCCAGAGCACCCCGAGCTCACAGACACCCCACAGCCCCCGCTGTCTCTGGGGTTCTCTGTGGGATTTTCACTGGGGTTTGCTTCATTCTGCCATCCCTGATATCACTGACCAAGAGTTCAGTAGCTTTTAGATGAACATACAATTTTCATTTTAAGCAGATGAAACTCCTTTTGAAACAGGTAACACAGTGAGAACAGGCTTTATAGCTGTCTGCTATTGGAAAATCTCCTAATTTAGTTTTGAGAGTTGTTTCTCTGTCAATCCAACATCCAACATGGGATTACCTGCTTTTATTTTGCAAAGCTCCATAGTTGGTTCCTCCAATTACAGGGCAGAGCTTTAATAACATGAGGCTAACAAAGGCAGGGACTGAGAATGTTTGAGAGACTAAAATCATTTTACCCCAAGTTACCATACAAAATAATAATAAAACTGCAGCTATTTTGCTACAAAACATAGAGTGGGAAAGTTAATTATCAGAAAAACTAAATGTGTGAGAGAGCACTCGGCCTCACAAACACACAGGAATGAATAACATATTCCATTATGCAAATGAATTCAAAGATATTTCACAACTGATCAGCTAGGAGGGACATAATGATTTATAATTCAAATAACTGAGCTTTGAAATCAAATTGGACTAATACATTTCAAAATATGCAAACCTGGAATAATTGTGAAAGTAGTGGAAACCCTGATACCAGCCCAAATCATTTGTTGCCTTTGTTGATACCTTCTTATGGATTTTCTTCTTTTTTTTTCCTGTTATGTGGGGCAGTTCCTGAAATTATACTTTGCTTTTAATTCTACATTATCCTTTAGGAAAAGATTATAATATACATGAAAAAAAAAAAGAAAAATACCAATTTCTGAGACTCTGTAAAAGCTGATGGGTGTAAAGGAAAGTACTGAAATGAAACAAATTATTATTTTAACCTTTCAGGCGAGACACAATTTAATCTATTTCAAATACTGAAAATTGATCCACTGGATCTAGCATCTTAACAATACACTATTTCTTTCAAAGCAATAAATACTTAAAGCCTTTAAAAAACCTCTAATATAATGTGAAAAGGCCAAAGTTTGCAATGCCAGGAAGTAGTTATAAACTACTTCATATGTTTGAAATAAAAAGTATTTCAGCATTATTATTAAAAAAAACCCTATTGGTAGAGTTTTTAATAGGAAAAAAATACATATCTTTAAAAGCCAAAATGACCAGTGAAATTAGGTTGTACATCATTTTCTGGGAAAAAGGAAAAACAGCCTCGACAGGTGTAATTTATCATTTTTCTGATTTAATACCAAAGAAATATATTAAAATAATAAAAAGAATCCTGAAATCCTCAAAATTTGTAGTGATAAATAGCCCTCCCTGTCTTTATTGCATTATGCCTACTAACAGAAATATTGCATGGTGGATTTCGCCAGACAAGGACGATTATTTTCCAATAAAAAGTTGCATATTAAATTCCAGCACAAAAGTGGGTGTCTAATACTTTTGAAATCTTTTCTGGTTTGCCAGGGAACACAATTTGAAACTGAACTGATCCAGGCTCAGGGTGAAGTGGAGCTGCCTGGGCACAGCCCCACCCTCTGAGCAGAGCACCAGGCTCAGGGTTCCTCCAGGATCATCCCAATGGAACATCCCAATGGAACACATCTGGGGTTTCTCTTCTTTCTGCTGATCTCTCTTTTTGCTGGGCTTTCAACACTTCTCACTGCTGGTAAAGAATTGATTTATTTAAAAGAAGAGAGCAGTGCTGCTGGACATGCTGAGCACGTGGATGGGTCTGAAACCACTCTGGTGACATTTAGCAAGTTCCTGCAGAAAAAAACCCCACAGCTCCATCAGAGAACTTAGGGTATTAAATATCTGCTTTTCCATCCATTCTAGGTCCTGATATTATTGCATCTATTCCACAAGCAGAAACTCATTTATTGCAGATATAACATGAGTAATCTGAAGGCTGTCCAGGCTTTTCAGCCTTGCAAAGGATTATTTGCACCAGGAGTGTATCTTGGCCTTGCTTTTGGGGATCTGTGGGAATCCATTCCTTTCCCAGCCTTTTCCCAGGAAATGCTGAGTGCTGCTGGCTTTAGCAGCAATGGGAGGATTCTGTCAGCACACCCAGGAGCTGCCAGGCCAGCACTCACAGCCAGGGCCCTGAGCTGCATTTCACGGGATTCTGGAATGCTCTGGTCCTACAGAAGCAGTAAGTATCCAGCAGAAAGGAGGAGAGAGCTCATTAGTTCCTTCATAAATCTTGTTAATGAAATAAACATCTCTCATTCTGGTTTTGTAGAATTCCTCAGCAATGTTTCAAGTCCTTTCCAGTGTGATTTCTGTGATGCCATGAGAAAATAAACACATGCATATTTAAAATATCAAGTTAGCTGCTTAATGGTATTTCAAGTCAGCATATAGAAGTACACCTTGTATGGTTTTCATTAAACAAAATTCACTTATGGAGTGTGAAAAACCTGCACTCATCTTTCAACCCAAGGAAATATATTAAAATTATTCTTACAGTATTAGAGTCCTATGGAGAAATAAAATGATACCAATTGTCATATTCCAGGTGCCTTCCCCTCTGTTTATGTAACAACCCCCTCTAGAAAATTACTGAAAAGTTGCCTTTGTGAACCCTGGTGGTTTATTATCTGTCATACACCTTTAAATATTGTGTTGTATCAAACACTGCTACTTGGGGTTGTTTTTTCTATCTTCTTGCTTGACTGACTGAACATTCCAAGAACAAATATTCTTCTGCAACTTATGGTAAATGGATATTAATTAGAATAAGCTGCAAAAGGTTCCAACAGAGAGCAAGTTAGCATCCATGAGTGGGTAAAAATTTCACAAAAATATCTGAACCCAGATGAAAATCCCCATGGAAAGTCGTGGCTGTTTTACCAGTGATGCTTTGAGGAGCTCTGGATTAGGTAGTGACCATGATGAAACCCTGCAGGGCAGGGCTGGGAGTGGGGCAGGGGCAGGACCCTGCAGCCCCCAGGGCCTGGCATGGACCCTCCTGTGCCCACCTGCTCCCCCCCCCCAGCAGGACGAGGAGCTGGCACTGGCCCCAGGTGAGGGGGTGAGCAGGTGCCTGGGACAGGTGGGAGTGCAATTTGTCGGAATTTTTACAGAACCCAGCCTGGCTCAGGCTGGGAGGGCTCACAGCACTCACCTGGAGGCACCTCCCTGCTCCATCCCAGAGCTCAGGGCACGGGAATATCTGGAATATCCCCAGGCAGGGACACTGCACAGCCTCTCTGCACACTCTGCTCAGGGCTGGGCACTGCCCAGGGCACGAATTCTGCCTCCTGTGCAGGTGGAACTGCTGGCAATCCGTTTGTGCCTATTCCCCTTGTCCTGTTCCTGGCAGCAGTGAGCAGAGCCCGGTCCATTCCCTGACACCCGCATTGGTACCAGCCTGTCCAAACAGAAAGGTCCCGTGATTCCCTGGCTTGGGAGCCCTGGCACCTATTCCTGCCCACAACATCACAGCCACAGCATCACAGACCCAGCTGAGCCAGAAGGGACCACAGAGATTCTGAGTGCAGCTCTGAGCCCTGCACACAGCATCCCCAAAACCTCATCCTGTGACTGAGAGCTCATCCATTGGCCAGACTGCCCTGGAACTCTGCAGGGCGGTGCTGCCCTGGGGGCTGGGAGTGCCCCAAAGGGTCAGAGAGCCAGCCCAGTTGTGCCCAGCTGTGCCCCAATGTCAGAGAGCCAGCCCAGCTGTGTCCAGCTGTGCCCCAATTTCAGTGGCTGGGTCAGCCCAGCTGTGCCCAGCTGTGTCCCAAAGGGTCAGAGATCCAGCCCAGCTGTGTCCAGCTGTGCCCCAATGTCAGTGGCTGGGTCAGCCCAGGTGTGCCCAGGTGTGCCCAGCTGTGCCCAGCTCCCTCCCCTGGCTGTACAGTGTGCAGATTCCCAGCTCACATCCATGGATGACAGACCATGGTGCAGGGGTTCTCACCGGCCCAGCTGTTTCTACTGCCATGCAGCAGGATTTCAGTTTTGGGAACAGAGAACTCCAGAAGAGATGTTAAATGCCCTAAAATCAGCTCTGATTATTGATTTTACATATTCACAGGCTAGGGAACGCATGCAACACATCAACTGGTTTTTTTTTTCAGGAAGTTATAAACTCAGTAACAACACAGTTTAAAGCATCTCAATGTTTAGTATTATTTGCTCAGGAAAAAGCACATAACAATGCAATTACCAAAGCAATTCCTCAATTTAAATTTACGGACAGACATTGATTTACTTTATCAAATCTCTATGAAGAGCTATATGGGTTCAGATTGCCTTACAGAAATAGCCCATTCTAACAAGTCCATAATTCACAGTTTAGCCCTACTGTGGGGAGTTCTGGAGATGTTTATAGTTGCACTAAATCCTTTACAAGTATATACCATACACAGCAATAGAAAAGAATTTGAACTACCCAGATTTGACACCAATATCAAAATCATAAAAAGGATATTTTGCAAAAGAGCAAAATCTTTATCCTTCAGTTACAAGACATTTAAAGAAAAACAAGAAGCCATGGTGACAGTTTGAAGAGAAAACTAAAACTGTGTAAGGAAATCTCTTCATCCAGCATTCCAAGTACTTATGTCTGCATCTGCTCTTTGGTTCAGGGCTGTATTTGGATGCTGAAAGATGGAGCAATAATATAAAAGCTGGAGAGTACTCGTGAGTGAACAGAGCCAATCACAGCAATTCCCATTTCTGTTTCTGCCTTGCCAGTATCAGGCAAGATGAACACACACATGAAATAATGTATTTTAAGAAACATTTGCACAAGTTTATAAGTATCTGAGAAAACTTCTAAATATCTAGAGAGGAATCTCATAACACAAAAGAAGTTTTACAGTATGTAAAGAAGAGAAGCAAGGAATGAAAGAGCAGAAAAATTTACAGATCTTAGAGAAATCGTGGCAAGACAGCTCTTAAATCCAGGGGCCAGGGTCCCTGTACTTGGTCACTCAAGTGATAAAGTGATTTAAAAGTTGAATTAAATGTAAAGGGTCAAAGGAAACAACCATGAGATTTCAGAGGAGTCATCCTCTGCAGGAGGCCCTGAACCCCTTTTCTGGGAGGTATTGGCAGGTTCAGCATCTCAATGCAGAGGAATTCCGGGAGCTCAGGAGTTCCAGGAGCTCGGGAATTCCAGGAGCACGGGAATTCCAGGAGCACAGGAATTCCAGGAGCTCAGGAATTTCAGCACACACAAGGGCTCCCCATGCACAGGGAAGCAGTTGCAGGAGATCAGAAAGGATCTCTTTCATGAAGCACCAAATTTGGGTGAGGTGTTTGTTTTGGGGTTTTGTTCACTTGCTAAATAATTAAAAGAGAGAGTGAAAACCTTTTAATCTTATCTAAGAATTACATGAAGTGGGAATGTAAATTTACCAACAGTCTTGGTTGCAAGTTAAGGATATTTCAAATGTAGTTGCATTACAGAAATCATAAAGATGGGGAAAAAATCCTACTTTTTAAACAAAACTTTCAAAGCTGCTTAAGGATGTGCTCTCCGATTCCCACTACAGTGCAAGAGAAATGGGCCTCCAAAACCCCTGAAAAGACTTTGAAAATCTGTTCCTTATGTGGTGCTGAAGTTTCAGTAAAAACACAGATAGCAAAAGCTCTATACAGTCAGGTTTTTAATTATCTCTGACAGATTATCATCACTTACCCTGCAAGCTCTGGTGGCTCACACAGCAATGGGACGTACACTTTTCATTAGAGCTGGACAAAGGTGAATAGCTAAAAACTGCACATTCCATCATGAGTAAAAGCACTGAGGTTTTGTTTGCTGTGATTCAAGGAGCCATTTCAGTGTAAGTGTTCCAAAAAATATTCAGAGATCCACACTGAAAAGTTGTGCCATGGAAAATCCCTCTGTTGACACATGTGTGCATTCACCACAGTGATGTCCAACAGCAGTGTTTGGACATGCATCTCTTACTCGTGTTTCACTTTTCTTATCATGACCAAAAATACCAAATACTTGGGAAAATATTTTTTAAATCCACCTCATGATAAATGATTTCCATGTGATTTTGATAATAACTGAAAAAAACCAAAAGAGGCTCACACAGGGTAAGGGAAGAAAAGGAAAGGTGATTGCAGCCAAAGTAAAGAGAAGACACTTCAGCCAAATGCCCAGGACAGGTTCAAGGAGCAGATGGAACTAAAACTGCTCCAGTCTCACTGTTTCCCTCCCTCTGCAGGGAAGCACCGAGGCAGGCGGGCACCTACTTGAAGAAAAACTGGATTGTAGGGTAAAACAGGAGTGAACGAGTGGCTTTGTGGAACACCTGTGGTTACAACACTCGCTGCATCCACAGGAGGAGCAGGGAATGGGCTCACTGTCAGGAATGCTGCCTGCTGCTGCAAATGTGCCGAGAATATCCCAGGGACAGAGCCCAGGAGCGCTGCCAGGCTGGACTGCCCCGTCAGACCGCGCGCTGGGATTACACACATCAGTGTGCGGCGATTTCACTCCCGGAATTCCCAGCTGCCATGGCAGGAAGCTGCTTTATTTGTGTTTAGCTAGGATTCGCAGCTATTCCTCACAGCCACTCAGTGAAGTGTCCGTGCCAGGCTGCAGCATCCGTCCAGTTAAATGGATTTTCAATCTGATCAATTAGCGCACCCCGGGGCTGCTTTTTGCGGGTAAAACACGGGCAGCGCTCGGGGCTGTCACTGCAGCCACCCCAGCCCTTGGGGACAGCGCGCCGGGCACCCCGGGCACGGCACTCATGAGGTCCCTGCCCCCCATGGGATCCCTCCCATGGGATCAGGGCAGGCAGCAGCGAGGGTGCGGGGACAGTCCCGGCACAGCCCTGGAACAGCACGGGGACAGTCCCGGCTCAGCCCGGGGACAGTCCCGACACAGCCTGGGGACAGCCCGGGGACAGTCCCGGCATAGCCCCGCCGCAATCCCAGCGGTGAAAGCCTGGTGCCATCTACTGCCAGCTGCCTTCCCTGACACCCTGGCCTATTCCTGTCCCCATCCCCGTTCTATTCTCGTCCTCATCCCCGTCCCCGTTCCTGTCCCCACCATATCCCCATCCCCGTCCCCAGACTCAGCACCTGTGCCACTGTACCCACACGTGTCCTGTGTCACACGTGTCCTGTGCCACACCCACACCTGTCCTGTGTCACACCTGCCCGCCCCAGTGATGTAATCCTGGGACTTGCTTAGAAAACCGAATCACCAATGCTCCACCTCTGAGGCAGTTAATAGCAACAATAAAGACAATAATAACAACAGTTGTATTTCCACATCCCAAAGATTTTAAATTCCATCTTAATGGAATTTAAGCTTGCTGCAAACTTGCAGCTCTAAGTAGACATTGTACCAAAATCAAGGGTTACTGAATTTGTAAACTAATTTATCCTTTTATAATTGCATGAATTCAGTTTTTGGTGACAAAATCAGTAGTGAAAGGACAATCAAAATATGAAAAAACATAGTACTATATAATACAATCTTTAAACGTTGCAAAATACTAGGTTCACACTGTAAATGTAAAATTAATGCTTATAGTAATTAGGTATAGCAGAAATAATATCTTGAAATATAAAAATAATACTTTCCAATTAAAAAAAAATGCACTCCCTAAACTATGCCACAGCAGCTGCAATTCTAGCAATGTTTAGGAATTTTTGTGTTTGGTATGGTGACAAGGAAAGAAGTGGGAGCAGGGAATGCAGAGGTACCGCAGCCCCCCCCCCGAGTGCTCCTGCTGCTGCTCTTTGTGCTCTGCTGTCAGAGCCCGCTCTCCCACATCAGAGTTTAACAAATAAAACACTAAAACAGCAGTCAGTGTTGACAAAGAGCAGTGCTTTAATCCACAATTATCCTTGTAACTCTTACTACTCCTTTTATCATCCATTAGCTTTGATTCCCATTATCCCATCAAGAACTGTGTCAACGCTTTTGTCCCTGGGGATTTCCCACACTACCAGGATCTGACAGACAAGCCTGAGTGCTAAGCAGGATCATTACCTCTTAAATCCACTTATCTGATCCACTGAATAGTAAATTGAAAAGCTCATTAACAGCAACAATCTGATTTGTTTCCACGTGTGACAGGGTCATTCCAAGTCGGCATGAATATAGCACTCGCAATAAAAACTACTCCATCTATAGCGTGGCAAATTGTAAGCTAAAATAAATATGATATTTGAAGCACCTTCTTCAAAATCATTTCCAGAACCCACACATGCTCTTAGCATATAAAAATAGAAAAGTAATCCCCTCCCACCACAGCAATGCAGTGCCCCTGGACTTCTAAGCGCTATGAAAAATTAATGAAAAAGCATTTTGGACGTATAATAATAAAACACACTTCAACAACAAAGGCTGTGCTACATATTCAAAAGGCAGAGAGAAGCCTGCTGGAAGGGCTGGAGGAAGCTGTGGAGGTGATCTCATCTCTGCTCAGGTCCTCCAGGAGCCTCCCCAGGGTCCCTCCCTGCCCTGCTCCCACAAAGAGCCCAGGCTGGCACTCTGCTGCCTCAGACACCGCCAGGGAGGAGCAGGGAAGGAAATTCCAACAGGAAACCCTCGGTTCAAGACTCCTGGAAAACAGGGGTGCAATGAGCCCCAGATCCTTGGAGCTGCAAGATTCACAACCCCAGAAGAGAATTCTGTGCCAATGCAGTGCTGGGTGACTGAAACATCCACGGCAGCAATGCCAGCTCACAGGGGAGCACCCCCAGCTCACAGAGAGCACCCCCAGCTCACAGGGGAGCACCCCCAGTTCAGCATCCCCAGCTCAGCAATGCCAGCTCACAGGAGGGCATCCCCAGCTCACCTGGACACACCTGGGACCCTGGGGGGACATCCACGAGTGGCAACATCACATTCTGTGATGTTCAGGAGCTCCTCAGCTCCAGGAACCCACCAGGGTGGAGCTGTGGCACCTCTGCCCCCCATCCCTGGTGGCACTGCCGTGGTCATAGGTGACAGCAGTGGCCATGGCAGTGAAGAGAAAGAACAGGCCAGGAAAACACCTTCAATACTGCTCAGTAACAATTTCAAACACACTGACCCAAGAGTGAAAGCAAAGGATCCAGGGATCCTCCTTTTCTTCTGTTTGTACCATTAGAACCACCCTGGTGGCATCAGGACCCTGAAGGAAGACAGCAGAAACACAAGCTCTGGTGCCAGGGAGTTTTTTAATTACCCAGTAAATTTTATAGAATCACAGAAAGATGAGGTTTGGAAGGGACTTTAAAGCCCATCCAGTGCCACCCCAGCCACGGCAGGGACACCTCCCACTGTCCCAACCTGGCCTTGGTCACTGCCAGGAATCCAGGGGCAGCCACAGCTGCTCTGGGCTATCAGTTGTGAAAGTTACACAAACATGCACATCCCAACTCCTTGAACTGTCCCAAAAAGACAAGAAAACAAAATGTGGATGCAATGTTTTATAAACCAAAATACTTGCATGTAAATACAGACCAAGAAAATGGAAATAGTTCAGTAATCACACCAAAAACTTTATTTCCTTGTCTTCCCTGCTCTTTGGCCTTAGATACATCTTTAACTTTGCATTGCCTTTGGAGGTCTTCTCTTTTTGGCACTATCATTATAACTCTGAAGAAGCTAATTATATCAATTCTTAAATGTGAAGCAGATTACAGAACTGGGAAGCTCAGAATATGAGTTCCTAAAGGTTGTATGGCTCTGTAATGACAGTCACAGAAATTCAATAACAGCACTGTATGGAATGTACTCAAACACACCCCATGAAACAAATTAAAACAGAGCAATGAATCTCTCACACTGTGCAAATAAGAAAACACAAGAAAATGTTAGTTTCTACAGTTTTCATAAGGGCTATTATAATGAATTAAGATTTTGGATAATGAATCTTCAGAAGATTACAGTAAAGTTATTACCCGTAGGCACCGTGTAAATGCTGAAGATATTATAACTTCCTTGAAGCTCTCCAGGCCTCGCTGCAGAGAACCATCACAGCAACATTAAAGCTTTTTGTCATGAGCACTGAGGGCACAGCAGACCTGCACCACATTTCCCTCAGCCTGGAGAGCACCTGGAGCCCGTGGAGGGGAGCCTGGCTGTCCCTGGGGGTTTTTGGGAATCCAAAAAAAGCAGGGGGGTCCAGCCCCCACCCCCCTGACCCACCAAAACCTGCACACGAGCTGCACATGGCATTCGTGGTGCCACAACACATTCTGTAATTTCCTCTACTTTTTACATCACACTCAGGTATTTGTGTTTTCAGCCCTTAAAAGCTCCATTATAACACAGCAGAAACCCAACTCCACATCCCACAGACAGCTTCAGGAAATGGGAACTGAATACCCTGATTGGACTATCAGAGTGCCAGACCATTCATTTTACCTCCTGAGCAAACTGAGGGCTTCACAAGCCCTGGATTTTATCTCCTCTCCCTAGCAGAGGAAAACCTTGGTCACTTCCACTCCAGACCAGCTGTCTTAAAAAGGTAACATCTCAGAATACTCTTAGCTCAGAGCCCAAACCAAGAGAGCGAGCTGATGTGTTGGATTAAAGTCTCAAATGAAGGAACTCTCCAGGCAGGCTGTGAGGAAAAGGCTCGGTAGGTTCAGGCAGGATCTCTGAAGGCTCAGGGAATTTTCAGCTGCTCTGTCCATGGCTCCTCTCTCATGCACTGCTCCCTGTGTCTGTAACACCAATCACATAAATGATACACACTATTTATTGTCTTACCTCTCAACCAACTTACAGTACTGCATAAAGTTATCCTGAGCTGAAAGGGAGGAAGCCTTTACTACAAGATGCCATTTAAAAATCAGGAGATTGTTATTATAACCACATGTTCTGGTTTAGGGGAAAGGGTGAAAGTGTGGCTCACTGCTGTGGGTGTTATTTCCCTCCTAGTCTGTTGAAATGCTCTGCCATCACAAGCTCAGACTGTAAGAGGCATTAACAGCTCCCACAAAAGCTCTTTTCCAGGCCCTGGTCCCCAGTCCTTCCCCCTCAGCTGGAGGATTCAGAGAGTCAGGGGTGATTAACTCCCTGCTTCCTGCTCTAGGAAATGCCCATATGGTGCCAGCAATGAACCTTCTCTTACATGGAAATTGAGCTCTATTTCAATTACTAGCTCTCAGCTTTTATTTACTTATTTATTTATTTCTCCTTTTCTTAATCCATGTTTTCTGAAAATCTTGAAAGAAGGATGTACAATTCTGCTGAAATTATACAGGAGACCTACTATGAACTGACTGCTCTTATTACTGATGCAGCCTGAGAAACATTCTCGGTGAAAACCAAAGAAGAAAAAAAAATGGGTTTATCTGCTAGGTTTTCAGTTAGCCATTAGTTAAAAGGATGCTTAGCTTAAATAGTCTTGTTTAAACTTTCATTTTTGTTAAGCACGTTTGAGTTTTAATCCCACTGTCTCTTGTGCTCCCCTTCAGGGCTTAAAGAACAGATATTGCAATGAAGACAGAAGTGCTATTAACAGCTGTTACTTTTTGAACATTTTTCAGAAGATTTTTTGTTTTTGAAGTGCAGTTCTGGGCTGCACTTTCCATCAGAGCTATACACTGCGCTGCAGAAATCCAAGCCATGGATGCAGTCAAGGATTTGCTCAACAATAGGGCAAAATGCTGGCTTAGAATTCTTGCTGATTGAGATGAAGCAGTTACAAGCAGTTACTGTGCAGTTACAAGAGTGTATCTGTGCCCATCAGAACACTCCAAAAGATCCAGAATTACAGGGGCTTGAACAGCAGGGATTCACACTGACTTGCCCCTGTAACTATTACAAGTGTGCAGCTAAATTTTATTCAGATGCTGAATTGTATCTGAATGAGTGACCCACTCAGCACACCCATGTGCAATAAACACCAACACTCAAGAATCGACATCACTTTGGCACATAAAAACAAGGAATAAAAATCAGAGCTGCTTAGTATAGCTCTAAAATCTCTATATCCAAAACTATTGCACTGTACTGAATAACAGCACTGCTGGTGCTCTGCATCCCAGCTCCAGCCTTAAGCACACGAAATTCAGCAGGATCACATCTTCTGAAGAGGCTTTGCACCAGGGCTGTACATGACAGTGCTTTTGCACATTTATCCCAGGGCATAAGGAGAGGTGTTATAGCCACCCAGCTAATACCAGCAATTTGAACAAGCCTCTTTGGCAAGGCAGAAATAAGATAATTGTTCAACATAGGCCGGCTCCTGTGAAATAGTGGCAGCATTGCCTGTAATTATAGACATCTGTCATTGCTGGGCGCTCAGCAGCAGCCCTGACATCAATGCAGCCACGGGAGCACAGCGCCTGCGGGCACGGCCACCGAGGGCGGGCAATCATCGCCAGCGCTGCCGGCCGCAGAGCTCCGCGCTCCGTGTCCTCGGGATAATGCGCTGATTTATTTTAGATCGCGGATATTTACAGTCTGGGCCATCTACTACAGCGCAGAACAAACCTGCTGCCTGATGGAAGCAGGCAGTGCCATAGCTCACAGTGCCAGCCCTCGGCTCCTGGGCAGGCACCTGTACCCCAAAATGCCCTCCCCAAACTCACCTGGGCTTCCCCAGGGCACAGCTCTGGCTGTGCCCAAAATGCCCTCCCCAAACCCACCTGGGCTTCCCCAGGGCACAGCTCTGGCTGTGCCCCCAGCCCACCACTGGAGGATCTCCATGTGAACCCAGGGAATTTCTGGGCAAAGCCAGCACGGTGAGTCCCAGAGTTCCCCGTGCCAGCACAGAACAGAGAAGCTCACAGAATTATCTTCAACGAGCAATCTTGAAACAGAAATTGCATTAATGCTGTAAAGAATGCTTACAGATTAAATACTTCACCACTGCTGAAAGGCAAGCTGACATATGCTGCTAACCAAGAAATACAGTTTCTTGAAATGTACAGGTAAACATGGAGAATTCCTTTTTAATTCTAGGGTGAAAATCTTGCTGAAATCCTCAGTCTATTTATTTTTTTTTGTCTTCATTTGAAAACCCATCTAAGAAAGGGGCAAAAAATTTGCAAGTTTAAACTAATTAGGAATTAACTTCCTTACAATTATCTTAATTTGTTATTAACAAAACCAAGATTTCTTAGTATGATTCACAACAGCCTGTGCTGAAGAGAAACTATTAATTACTCGATAGACAGTTAGCTTTCAAGTGAGCTGCATTTTAAAAACCTCCTTTAAAATACAATTGCTAAATGCCTTACAGTGCTGTAATGTGAGACAGGTTCAAATCTTATTACTTCACTGAAATTAAAACCTAAGTTTTAATACTGTTCAAGTCGAACAATGATTCCACACTTTATTGCTTTTGAAATCCCTTGATGATCATAGGAAAAAATGCCCTCGAGAAAAAGAGACTCTGTTTTCGATAAACAGAAAATACAGTTTGCACTCTTAGCCTCTTTGTCATCACAAAAAAGGATTTAATGCCAATTCTTTAAAAAAAGACTTTTTTCACAAAATGTGCACCTTGTGTGCCATTTGTAAAATCAGCTCACTTTCTTTTATTTATTACTGCAGCGCGGCAAGGCAATAAAGCAGCTACTGATAGCTAATAAATTACATGCCTTTTAAAACAATTCTCCAGCTACAAAAACTTGTACTACAAAGGCTTACATTTACATGGTACATCGTGTGAAGTGTCTACATTTATGTTCTACTTAACCACATAAATCAAATCTGACCCTTTATTAAACAGACAAGCACAAACCAGGGGCTCCACATAAGATTAAACCAAAGGTAACTTTTAAAGGCTTTCCTCCAGATTTACATAACCAAACATAAAATTTGCACCAGCAGTTCAGGTGAAAGTATTTTTAAAATAAGTTTCATTTTTAATTAATGCCCTTCATGATACCTTCAGGAAAAAAAAGGTGAGCACCATTTTTCAATTACAGCATGATAACACCGATTTACACCTGAATCTAAAAATTAAATAAGGTTCTCAATAATAATTGCAACATATTACTGTAATATAAAACAGTAATTCTCCAGCCCATACCATGCAAACCACGATTTGTATTTTTAATTAAACAAAGTATCAGAGCTTTGGGAAAGCATTTCTTTGTTAAAACAGATCTAAAACAAAAAAAACCCTGCAGTTTTATTTCATCATGCATCTCTCCAAGAAATGCTTTCAATTAGACATGTCTATTAGGCTCGTTGAACTGCTCTGAAGAGTTTTTCTCTGGCCCAGCCCAGCCCTCTCTGCTGATGGCACAGAGTGCACTGGCTTTGCCTTTCCATCTGCATTATTTGGGGGCTGATGTGCTAGACTACTTTCATAAATTTGTTCCTTACAATTTGATTGTCTCATAAATCATTAAACTCAGCATTGCTTTCTTTTAATTGTCTCTCTATCATCATGCAGCTAAAATTCAGATGTGTAGTGGAAACATTATTTCCTCCACTCACAACAATTTTTAGAGCTCCTGAAGCTTTGGTTTTGCTCTGCTCACACAACTTTCCCCCTGTAGTTCCGAAATGGCAGCTCTTAAATTGAGCATGGAAACAGATCTGAACTCTTCACTCATCAAAGCATGGCAGACATTGGTGTTCCTGTTCAGAGAACACCCTGAGTGTCACTGGGGCCTGGCAGCACCAGGAATTCCTCCCTCAGCATCCCTCACTGAGCTGGCATGCTGTGGGGCACATCCCCCACTCTGGCCAAGCACTGTTTGATGCAAAATGAGATGGGAAACAGTTTCCAGACACTTTTCCACTCCTTTAATCCTTGATAATATGTGTTTTCTTGTATTTTGCATCAGCAGTTAAAACCCCAAGACAAAGACATTCCTTATCTAAAGAAGACAAAAACAAGGTTTAACAAACCAGGTGGCCAGGACAACAAACAAAGCAGAGGCTGTGCTTTCCTAATTCAGGTTATTCTGTCTACTTGTGGGGATGAAATATTGGTGCAATTTTAAGGTGGTTGAGAACAAGGAGTGAATGAAGCCTGGTGTGTCTGTACCAGGAGGATCCTCTGAGGAACAGGAGTCCTCAAAGGAAAGAGAATTTAATAGGACAGACCCTCAAAAACTACAGTTTAGTCCAAGAGGAGTTACAGATAGTTTTAAATATAAAAACTCATTGATACTCAAACACCAAAAATTCATCAACTCTGAATTTCACCCAAGAATTCAAGCTAAAATACAGGACACTGAAATCAAGCAAGATCTCAGGAAAAAGGAGTTATCTGGTCTGGTCTGACCTATGAGCACACAAACTATTAGAGAGGTGTACTTTAAAGAGAAAGTTTTCAATCTTTAACTTTTACTGAAATTAGGCAACTAAAAATCTAGCCAAAATTTGACAGAGCATACTATTAGTCAAGAAATTCCAAACACAAGTATGCAGTGCAGATAACACAGGAATAGATGCAGCTCTGGATCACCAGCAGGGAGCAGAATCATAGTTATACGAGTATTTATCGAAAAGCTACAAAAGTAATAAAAACTAATGAAACCAATCAATCAAAATTGGTCAAGAACCTTGATCAGTGATTATCCTCAGTAACACATGGGGAGCTTCAGCTGCAGCCTTTGAGGCTGAAGTTGGAGACAAAGGGTGACACCCTGGAGTTGTGCCCAGGAAAGCACAGCCTGCCTGGCTCGGGCAGGAGAAACACAGACTCCAAACACTTTTAAATATTTAAATCTAAATTTTTAGTTCATATCGTTTAGCACACATATTCAGATGATTACATTAATATCTAAACAGGAATTTAAATGTTACTGTTATTCAGCAGAAATTGGTTATTAAAGAAAGTGCATAAACCAGAATGGACTTGTGCTGTTAAGAGCTCATTCAAAGATAGTCTATTCTATTAATGGTACTTAAATCATCAGATTCTGTGCACATTCTTATCAGATCTAAAATAATACGATTTTATATTGACTTACATACTGAAGCTTTTAGGTATCTTGTGATCAGCCACTTTATTGTGTAGATGATATCTATACAAATCATTTAATACTTAAATTGATATAAAACCCCGCTTCAGAAATAAAACTTTAGTTCCCAGAAGACGTCTTTCTCAATAGAGCTACATGCCTCAAGAAACAACTCGTCAGGAGTGAGAATGCTCTGGAGAAATAATGTGGAACTTTCCTCATGGCCTTCCTAACTGCAGTTCTGTGGATCCAAATTGATGCCAGCTGCCAACCCTCCAAACAAAGATGATACAGATGAAACCTGTGTGAAACAAACACTGAAACACTCAGGGTGTTTTCCCCTCCTTGCTTCACAAGAAGGGCAGTGGAAGAAGACAGAACTGTTTGCCTTTCTGAGATGTTTAACAAAAGTGCATTCAAGTCTGGAAAGTGTACTTCAAAAATCTCTTCCTGTATGTGAAGCAGACCCATATCAGGACATCACTCACATTTTTGATTATAAGCACACAAAAGCAAATGTCAGAGAGATCTCTGCGTGGTCTAATAGAAATAATTTTGTGAGGATGCACGTACCTAATGAAATATGAAGCATAGCCCAACTGCTGTTTGTTCTGCAAATTTGATTTCAGGCTATGGAAAATGGTTATAGACAAGATAACAGTGTGCACTGCCCCAGCCTGCCTGCTCCTGGGTGAGCCAGCTTATCACTGCTCCTTCCTGTGCAGATGCACAGAGGCACCACTTGTTCTGCTCCTGCTAATCCAATTAGGTATGAAAATCACACCCTGCTACAGCACACACTGGCAGAGTCTAGCACAAACCTGAACCACATGCTCTGGAGAAAATGTTTGTTTTCATTTTTGTTTTAACTCAAATACACCTCTTGCCTAAGTGGAAAAAGCTCCAAGCCTTCCTAAATTCAAGTTCTCCCCAGAGGAGCCCAGGCCGTACCCCTGCAAGCATTAAGGTTGTGACTCCAGCATTGTTTGAGCACATAAGGAGCCAAGGAAGCCCCGCGGCTCCGGGGACATCTCGGGATACTCTGAAAAGGAGCGTTCAACAATTAGCAATGAATTAACTCTGGCTTAGCTGAGTGAGAGAAGCAGGGGAGTGACAGCTTTAAACAGCTGGGAAGGACAGGAGGAACAGCTGGCTGAGAGGGCTCCACGGGGTCACCATGAAGGAGGGCAGTCAGCCCCAGAGAATTCCCGCCTTCCTCTCACCCAACTTCATATTCTGTGCTTTTGGCAAAAATGTTCAAACAAGAGGACTTTCCATACCATTATTTATTACCTACCTTCACTCATCTATTACCAGCTTGAAGACAGATATCGATATTTTTCCGGGGTGAAGGCGCTGCTATGATGAGTTGTATCCCTAAAAACTGCTGAAGGAAATTCATGAAATGTCTTAATTTAGCTGCAGAATTTTAGGTTTAAATTGAGAGAGGGATAGTTTTCTTTTTTGGTCCAAAGTAGACAAGCACAGACTCCTCTCATCTCGCCCTAAAAATCTGTTTATTTATTTTATCCTATAATTTTTTTTTGCAGCGCCATCCCCGTGTTAGGAAGGAGCTGCCCCGTGGATGCCATCCCGCAGCCTGGCAGTGCCACTCCAGCGCTCACGGTGCCACCAGAGGGCTCGCACATTGCTAAGGAATCACACACCCTGCCAGGCAGGAATGAAGTTTACCAAATCTGCATTATTCCTTTACTGAAATTCTCTCTCACACAGAAAACATTGCTGCCAAATATGTTTTTGGGGCATGATTTAACCGAAATAAAGACTGGAAATGCTCAACAATCGACTGTGCCGCTGGAGAGCTGAGTTAGCACAGGATTTTCTGTGGAAAACAAACATCAGCAGGCTTTGCAGGATTCCAAATAAATGCGGGGCAGGCGGTGCCGTGCCATGCCATGCCGTGCCATAGCACAATGGAGTTTCTTTAGCTGCAGGTTTGATTGGGATGATTATAATTATAGTCAGTAATTGCAGAAGTGCCAGCGCTGCAGTGTCTGAATGGCTTCAGTGAGAAGCAGCAGAGCTGATCCCTCCGTGCTGTGCCCCGGGAGGAAGATGATGATGATGATGATGAGGAGGAGGCACCGAGTACTGCTCGGGTCCAGCCCCAGCTGCCCAGGGCCAGCACTAACATCAGCCTTCCCCTGCAGAGACAACAGTATGGCTGAGCAAGGATCAACTGCAGGGAAAATAAATGTATTATGTATGCACAGATACCTACAGCGAATTTTTATTCCTGTCCACATTAAGCTGTGCTCCAAGACAGCAAACCCAATGGGAGAGAAACATATCCATCAATTATTAAAGGAATTAAATGGAAAATATTTTGATGGCAAGTGATAGACTCTAAACATGTTTAATTTTAGAGCTAAAAAGCAATACTATATATTTTAGGTAAAAATATTAGTTGACAATGCATCCCATTTGACTTAAAAATCAACTAAATAAAAATTAGCACATCAGCATGAGAACAAAATTAACAGTGTATGGCAGATGAATCCTCTATTGCACCTGTCCTCCACTGTGCAAAAGAACATCAGCCTGCCACTGATTATTTCTTTTTGACATGATTTATCACCTACTATTCTTTAAACTTGATAAAGCAAATTAATCTTTGATTGCAGGAGCCACTGGAGGTTGTCATTAGTCATGTAGTTTGGTGAGGCTGCATGTGTTTCATTTACCAGTCACAAAGAAATGAAAGCCCAGCAGCCATCAGTGCCTGCTTCCAGTGCCTTCCTGACCCGCCCAGGAGAAAACACAACTGAATTCCAGGCCTGGGATATCAGGCAGCCACTCCAGGACTGAGCCACACAAACAGAGCAGAGCATTTGCTTTTCCAGAAAGAATGCTGATGCCCTAAAACCGCTGTTCTCAGGAAGCAAATAAAATCTAATGAGCAACAATTTGATCTGATTAACACATATTTCAAGCTAGAACTCTACCAAGTTGTATCAATAATGTGATTTTATGTATTAAAAAATGAAAATTGAACCTTAAATAATTGTGTACTCATCTAGAAGTCATATTGGAAAAATCTCAGCCAGCCTAACAAATGTACAGAAATGGAAAATCCCTTAAATTTGCAGGCTGTGGCTGGGCCATGCCCAGCAGCCCTGAGCTCTGGTGCCCAGCACGTCCCAGTGCCCTTGCCACACGATTCCCAATCCCAGCTCCTTGCTGTTCCCAAGCACAGGAGCTGTTCCCAAGCAAGGTGTGCCTGGAATGTCACTGTAATCCAACCCCAGTGGGCACAAAGTTGGGCATGAAAGCTGGATAAAGGTTTACAAATCGCTGTGAGGTGCTTAATTTGACGTGTTAGTGGTTTTTTGGGGTTTTTTTTTTGTTTCTTTTTTTTTTTTTAATTGTTGTTGCTGTTGTTTTGGGGGTTTTTTGTTTCTAAACGGAGTAATTTGGAAGTGTTTATATGAAAATTACATTTCAGTACCAGAGATGCAATTTGTATTCTAGAATTAATAGTAACAAATACAGATAATAACTGCAGGAAAAAAGATCCTCAGAAATATCACCACAGGAATCTGTAGATATTTGAGAAAGTAGAATAAAGTGAGTCACTGAACTGGGAATTATGAGTTGTAGTTTTCCATATACAAATGCATTTTTAAAAAGTGAGAATCTCTACATTCAGTAAATTTTCCATTTTTTCCTTAGTTGCATGGATAATTTTATGTTTATTTAACAGAAATACAAGTACAATAACTTACTATTTATATATAAATACACACTTATTGTTTGGCTCCATTGAGAAGCTATAAATTTCATCTATTGAACATTAGCTAAAAAATTACATGTGTTTATCATCTGGATTATTCTCAGATTAATAGAGATAAATGACAAAACATAATCAGCACCAACTCTGCAACTTAATCATTGCATCTGAGCTATAGGAAACACTTAATTACTCTCATTTACTAGGTGCAATCTAATGAGGAGACATTAGCCAAATGAAAAGAATGCAGTACAAACAAACAAAATAGTTACACCATCATTAAAAAGAAACTCTGACAGCGCAGGTGACAGCGTGCAGGATAAATTACCATAATGTCCTAAAGCGGAGCTGGCAGCAGCGAATGCCCGGGGAGCGGGAGAGCCGGGACTGGCAGAGCCGGGACTGGCAGAGCCGGGCTCATCTCTCTGCTCTGAGCGCGGCTCCGGGCTGGGAATGGGACAGGGAGAGATCCAGGGATAGAAAAACAGGGAAATAGAGGAGGGATCGAGTGAGGGGAGAGAGCCCTGCCAAGGGCAGGGTGCACCCCAAAACAGCCAGCACCCCGCTGTGTCTCCAGCACCCCCTGTGCCTGCAGCCCTGGTCCCACAGCCCCGGCTGAGGGGCTCCTGGCCCCCCCAGCCCCTGCCTGCCCCCACCTGGGCCCGGGCACTGCCTGCTGCTCACATGGGCACCTGTGCTCTCACACTCACTTCACCTGAACGTGTTTGTGCCTTGGATTCTCTACAGGAGCACACGGACTGAAAAAGACATGCAGGGATAGCCTGGGCAGGTGTGCCAGGTGTGCCTGTGTCCATCCCCAGGTGTGCCTGTGCCCATCCCCAGGTGTGGCAGGTGTGCCAGGTGTGCCTGTGTCCATCCCCAGGTGTGCCTGTGCCCATCCCCAGGTGTGGCAGGTGTGCCTGTGCCCATCCCCAGGTGTGCCAAGCTCCCGAGGGGAGCAGAGGACCCTGCTTTGCTCCCAGGGCACTGCTGCTCCACTGCTCCAGTCCCAGCAGTGGNAGGTGTGGCAGGTGTGCCTGTGCCCATCCCCAGGTGTGCCAAGCTCCCGAGGGGAGCAGAGGACCCTGCTTTGCTCCCAGGGCACTGCTGCTCCACTGCTCCAGTCCCAGCAGTGGCTCAGGGATGGAGCTCCTGGAATCCTTGCTGTGGTTTTCATTTGACCTTTCAGATTGCTCTGCTGAGCACAGTAAACATTCATTAAACTTTGAGAAACTGCAAAATTTCAGTTACCTGGGGCTGGGTCCAGCTGAGAGTTCTTCCATACACACATTCATCTTCTCTCACCTTTATTTTGAGAATCAAGGTCTTAAGTGATAGAAAAGCTGGAGAAAATGCAGTGAGGTTGAAAGATGAAACTACTTCATCTATAACAGAGTAACCATAAATCACCCTCAGATTGAGGGAAGAAATGAACTTTAAGAGTGTGAAATGATAAACCTGAGAATTAAGGAACTTTTTAGATTCCAAATGCAAGAGAAGAGATCCTATGATTAAGGAATCAGATTTTCGGGTACTGCTGATTTCCATTATTAATAATACTCATTGTTCCCAAGGCTTAGGCCAATGGCATTTCCATTCATGTATCTCAAATATTGATGCAGAAGCACAATCCAGAAAATCTTGCCCAGACACAGAAGCCTAATTTGTATTTTATACAATTATACTTTCCTTTTCCTAATTAAGACATGCACAAACCCACACTAACAAACCTTCTTATTCAGCTTGTGTCTGCAGAAGCTCCAAAAGGAAACTGGAAGGGTTTTGTTTGTATAATTCAGGAATCCCCTACATGCAAATGCATTTGAGAGGGATAATTAACACTGCACCTTGTACTGTTATTCAAGCAGATTTCAGAATCATTTAGCAAATACATCACAAAGTCATTTGTTCAGCACAAGGACAGAAGAAGGCAGAAAGGAATTACAGAGAAAGAAATTCAACAGGTAATTAAATATTTTGGAATTGGTTTCAAGATTCAGAATAGGATTTGGGGTGCCTTTTGCCCTTGTAATTGGGGATGGCAATCCTCTGTCAGTGCTTGCAAACATCCCTCCAGAATTCCAGCCAGACACTAAAACCCAAAGGAATTCTGATTCCCTCAGCCCTCAGCACATCCCTGTGCATGCACACAAAAATCTGTCACACCTTGAGCAACCCGTGCTGCCCCAGAGAGCCAGAGCTGCAGCCAGAAACCAGGGAGCCATGCCAGAGCTGAGGTTGGAAACAGATAATATTAACCTTGATAATATCAACAAGAATTTGCTGGTTTGGGGTTTTTTTTGTTTGTTTGTTTGTTTGTTTTTTGTCAAAAATTTATGTTACTTGAATTTTATACTTTGGGTGTTTTTCCTATGCTCTACATAGGAATCAGCAATTTCTTTAAAGAGAATGAAATACAATTTATTTTCCCAAATCTAACAAGTTAGGATACAGAAAGAAATGTAGCATTTTGAATTCATGTACCATGGATGGACTACTCTTACACGAGGTACATGTTGGTTTGTTTTTTTAAATAAGACTGTGTTTAAATAATGGGCTGGTAAAAAAAGAAAAAAAAAATATCAGGCTCCTTCCTGTGGGGACAAATGGTCTCCTAAAGGCCCTTTCCTTGGTTGCTGATGGACAGCCTTAATTAAAATATGACTCAAATATCTTGCAAGCAGTTAACAAATCCATAGTTACAGAAAATGAAGTAGGGAGGAGGATTAAGGGAAATCTGAGGAAAGATTTCTCATGCCTGACTGTGGGTCCTGTTAGCAGGTAAAGACAGGAATGTGTGAAAGACCAAAAGTGTGTTACAAGTCTTCTCAAGAAAATAACATTTATTGCCTTTCAAAGATGACATATTCTAGTAATTCTGTGTTTATTTGTTTAAGTAGGCTTGAAAATCAAATTTTCAATTCTAACAAGAGAAAAGAATGAATAAGAATTATTGAAGTGCATACTAAAGATCTTCTATATATTATAGACATGTAATAGGATTTTTTTTTCCTCCATCATAAGGTATTGCAGGGGTGGACACATAAATTATTGTCTGTATTTATAGAATAATAATGAAAAACTATTCTTAAAGGGAAATCCTTCCAGATTTGTAAAACACTGGTGACAGTAGCAATCAAACTAAGAAAAAGCAGTCAGTCTTTGACTGATAACCTCATACATTTTTATGATGAATGTAAGAAGTTTGTTTAAAAATACTCTGCATATTCATACAGCACCATGTAACAATAAAAAAATTAAATCTAACCCGATTATCATTTGCTTTGCATATAACAGTGAGTAGCTATAAAGCACCATCATTGATGAGTATTAAAGATATAAATTCAGTTTAGTTGAGAACAGCTGACAGACCCAACAGATCACAATCTCAAATACTGCTTTTAGTTCATGATTATGCTTAAAAGTTACAACAAATATACAGACTCTGAAGTCCCTAAATTATGTAAAACTAGTTTTCCACAGACTGAAGGGTTAAGCATTTGCAACATAGATTAAAATGACTCCATTAAAAACTCAAAACACTGATAATTTCCCTCATTTTGAAGAGTAGTAATTTAATTTTATAAAACATTTCCTAATACAGTTTTATAACAAATCACTCATGAGCCAGACAGGGTACTGGCCTGTGACCTGTGAGTAATGCACCAAAATAAGGTGGCAATAAATCTATGGACAAGCTATTATTTAGATTTATGATTTAATGAATGGGAACATCTTTCACTGCTTTCTGAAGAAACGAGCAAATCATGAAGTGTTTTTGTTCCTGAGGAGCTCTCCTTGGAGCCCTCAATGGAGTGACCCTGATGGATAACCCGAGCTGATTTCACATCCTGTTACAAACCCAGGGCACGAGGGAAATACGGCCGGGCCACAGCTCCTGGGAATGAGGGTGAGGCTGAGACTGATCCCAGTGGGAACCCAGAGTGACCCCAGAGAGATCGCAGTGGGATCCCAGAGTGATCCCAGTGTGATCCCAGTGTGATACCAATGAGATCCCAAAGTGATCCCAGTGTGATCTCAGCAGCTCCCTGGCACAGGATGGACCTCCAGCATGGCACATGGCACTGACACCACCCTGTCACTGCGGGTGACACTGACACCACCCTGTCACTGAGGGTGACACTGACACCAACCCTGCCACTGCACTGACCCCACCCCTGACCCCCACCGTGTCACTGCGGGTGACAGTATCAGAGCTATGGCCGTGCTCACTCACATTGCTCTCTGTGTTCTTTCTGCTGCACTTGCTTCTCATTTTCTCTTCTATTAAATCCAGGGATCAATAATTGCATGTCAATCCAAAACAAGTTACCAAATTACTGCTCCAGCCCATCCCAGCTCCACCCCAGCTCCATCACAGCTCCATCCCAGCTCCATCCCAGCTCCATCCCTGCTCATCCCAGCTCCATCCCCAGCTCCATCCCAGCTCCATCCCAGCTCCATCCCAGCTCCATCCCAGCTCCATCCCTGCTCATCCCAGCTCCATCCCCAGCTCCATCCCTGCTCCATCCCAGCTCCATCCCTGCTCCATCCCTGCTCACCCCAGCTCTATCCCAGCTCCATCCCCTGCTCCATCCCTAGCTCCATCCCAGCTCCATCCCAGCTCCACCCCAGCTCTATCCCAGCTCCATCCCTAGCTCCATCCCAGCTCCATCCCCAGCTCCATCCCAAGGAATCTCCAAGCCTGGCGCAGTGCAGCCCTGGCTGCTGCACCAGGAACACGAGGAATGGCTTTAAATGTTTTCTTGCCACTCTGTACTCAATAGGGGTAATCAATTGAGATAAACTACTGAAAAAATTCCATCAGCCGCTATGTAATAACTCCAGTTTAATAATCATTGAACACTGTTGTAGCCAAAGTGCTGCAGCCTTAAATCAAAGATCACTTCATATCACGGGGTCTTAAGGGACAATTTTGCCTAAGAGTATATGTGGCATGCTTAGATATTAGCATAAAACTACAGTCACTACAGTTATTTTCAATACAAAAGGTTGTCTACAAATCAAAATTAAATCCCCTTCACTTTATTCAGAGTAAATGGCTGCATAAGGATGCAAACAAATTAACTGAAAGCTTGAAAGTCAAGTTCTCAATTACTATTTAACAGCAACTTTACTATATTTGAATATAATTTACCGTATACTTATCTGTTTTAAAATGGAATCCAATACTGTATAATAAAACCCCAAATAGCACAACAAATGATTTATGATGATGCATATGTACAAATAGTTGGGTCTGAATAGTGCTGTTTCTGGATATATTGCTAACTACTGTACCAGTCTAACGTCTAATAAATCATTCATGAAAAGCCAAAGTACACAATTTGCTCTGCTACTGCTCAAAATCTGCCCGGCTCTGAAGGCCTGCTGACACAGAGGCTTCACTCCTACTGCAGTTACTGAGAGCTGAGAACTCTCACTTAAACGAAGGTATTTCTACAGACACAGGGAAGGAGATAAAACTGGAAAAGTTCTCAAGCAGGCTTTACAATTACGGAATAAAACCAGGAGTTCATCACTTTAAATACTGTCAAAAACACATAATTACTTTGCTGACCATCCATTAATTAGCAATGCTATGAAGTAGCACCACACCTGTATGTGCAAAAATAAAAACATCTGCAGTATGAGAGAGGAGCAGATCTATAGCATCATCTGTAACAATGATGAAGTGCTCTATGCAGAGTGTTCTATTTGCAGCAGTGATTCATGGTGCTGGGCAAAAAAACTGCTGACACGCCGAGAAGACATTTTCCCGTAAAAGGTTGAAGTCCTTAAGCAGCAGAAAACACCAACGTCCATCATCTTTAAACTCTATTGATTTCTGGTGAAGATTTAAAAGGCTGTTTACTTATTTCCCATCATTTCTGTCGGAGCTGTAACAATTCTCTTCCCACTGAATAAACCTCTCATGATCCTCTTGGTGATTAAGGTCAGACAAAATGTCAAACTCCTAATGCTAAGTGCTCTCACATTAAAAATTAATACCAAATCACCAAGTAAAATCCAAACAAGAAGTCAGACATGTAAACAGAACACAATGAGGGCAATACTGACCATTACAAAAAAGAGCTGTAATGCATACATGAAAAAACACTTGGCAACAGGTAAGAACGCATTCCTCCACTTTTGCATCTTTAACCCCCTTCCTTATCTCAAGAGTTATTGTACTCTGAGACAATCCTTTTAAAAATCCTTTTTCCATTAAAGCTCACAGTCACCTCCTCTATTTACCCTCAAATGCCATTTACTATATGACTAGAGTATTACAAGGATTGTTTTTATTCCATTCTGAACTTCATCCAGGAAGAGAGGATTATTTTTACAGCTGCTGCTGAATACAAATCCAGTGCACAGGTAACAAAAAGACATCATAACGACCCTCTAAATCAAACTGAAACTTATTGCTGATTATCTATGCAGCATTTTAAACCACTGAATATATGCATACATGGACAGAGGAATGCAGAGGAACACAGCCCTGGAAGAGGCTTCCCAGGGCTCTTTATCCACACTGCTTCTGCTCCAGGCAACCAGACCATACTATTTCATTCATAAAGTTATCAAGTACAATCCTAAAACTAACTACTTTCTGCAGCCTTTTAAACAGTTACTCATCTCCTGAGGGAAAGCATGAAACCATCCAGTGCAGAACCAAACCTGCAGGCTTTGGAGCCTGCAAGTAACTACAGAACAAACCCCAGAGGTAGATCTCAAATAAAGTACCAGGACAGCCAAGTGCAAACACTGGTCTGGTGTAACCAAAGGAATTTATTCCAGCAGGTTACCTTTAAAGTTTTGGCCCACCTTGCCAATTGACCTACAGAAGATGGCTCTAGTTTAAATGCATGAACACAAATGAGATTCCCAGGTGCTGGCTGAGGACAGCATCTCTGCACTGCCTGTGTTCTGAATGGCCAGAGCTGTGCCATGGGTACAGAAAGGTCCAAGTCTCTCCACTGAGAGTGCCAGGAGGCATGGCAGGAATGAGGAGGGTCATTCTGGGATAGGCTTTAATATCAAGCTAATAATATTAACAAAATGCATTCAGTTCCACCACAGATTATAAAAAACCCACAAAATGCAGTAAAACCAAAGTTGTTACTCTTCTAATTAATAATTATCTGGTGAGCTTTCAAATCAAAATTACTACAAAGGAATTAGGAGCTGTTTGTTATATGCAAACATTGATTTGGTTTGTTTCTAAGTTTTACCTTGCTCCTACAAGACTTTTATGGGAGTCTTGAGAAGGGTCCAGGAATATTGACTAAAATACAAAGCCAAGTTGTTTGGTTTGTCAGGCAGACAGGAGATCAATGTGCCCAGTATGCCCAAAGTGCCCAGTGTGCCCATGAGCCCAGTGTCCCCTGTGCCCATGTGCCAGCCTCAGCAGGTTCCTGTCACTCTCAATGTGTGCCAGGTCAGGCTCACAGCGTCAGGTCAGGCTCAGTGCCAGGACAGGCTCACAGCGTCAGGTCAGGCTCAAGTTCCAGATCAGGCTCAGTTCCAGGTCAGTCTTAGTTCCAGGTCAGGCCCAAGTTCCAGGTCACGCTCACAGTTCCAGGTCAGGCTCAAGTTCCAGATCAGGCTCAGTGCCAGGTCAGGCTCAGTTCCAGGTCAGGCTCAAGTTCCAGGTCAGGCTCACAGTGCCAGGTCAGTCTTAGTTCCAGGTCAGGCCCAAGTTCCAGGTCAGGCTCAGTGCCAGGTCAGGCTCACAGTGCCAGGTCAGGCTCACAGTGTCAGGTCAGGCTCAGTTCCAGGTCAGGCTCACAGTGCCAGGTCAGGCTCACAATGCCAGGACAGGCTCAGTTCAAGGTCAGTCTCAATGCCAGGTCAGTCTCATAGTGCCAGGTCAATCTCAGTTCCAGGTCAGGCTCATAGTGCCAGGTCAGGCTCACAGTGCCAGGTCAACTAAAAGATGTTCCTCATTTCTTCCCTGCCTTTTCAGTTATCTGTAGTTTCCTACATTAAGGAAAACCAAAGTAACAAATTGTCAAATGAAAACTTCATGTGTGAGGAGAAACAATAAACCAGATCAATTTCTGGGTTTATAAGCCCAAGATTAATCACGAATGAATATAATTAAGAACACCCAAATTACTCTTCACTAATGTCTTGCTTTCCACACTTACTCAGCTTCAAACAACAGCCCTCTCATGTACATTTTATATTAAAATCTTGTAAAGCTTCTACAGATGTTTTGAAAAATTATTTCTTTTCAAAGAAAAGAGAAAATTATTTACCTTAAATTAACTGGAAGCCTTTAAGAGCAACTCTTCTTAGTCTGAAGGTGCAGATTCTCACCCACTAACACAAATAATTTGTGTTTAACCTTTGCGAGGTTGAATGCGACTGTGTTTGTGTTATCCATGGACAACCTCATGGTCTGGAATCCCACAGTTATGTTACTCAATGATTTATGTTTACTTTGACTCCATCTCTGAGGAAAAGAAAGGGTTTTTTTTCTTCATATATTTCCTTCAAGTATTCCAGAGTGTCGTACCATATGAACTTTTCTGTATTTTTGAGAAAAAAGGTATTCTTCCTCACATATTAAAATCTTTCTATGTCAAAAATTTGTTCATCATTTGAATATTTCTATAATAGAAATGTGATTTTAAGAAAATAGTGCATTATGAGTATTACAAAACTGTTAAAACGGTTTAAGTTATATATTCTAATTAGTTTGGCAGAGCTAATACAAATTATGTTTACAGACTAACAATAATAAAATTGAAGTACTAGTTAAATATGTAAAATAATTAAAGGAATCATTTTTAGCCTGGCATAATTAGCTAATCCACTTTAAAAGCACTTATTAAAATGAATTTACATGTTATATTCCATAGGTAGTTACACAATAGTGTTTATACAGGAAAAATATAATGAACCAAACTCTTTGTATCCAGCTCTCCACAATTAAAACGAAGACTCCCCAAGTAATATCAATCTAGGAGAGACTAATTAAGTTTGGTTTGATAACCATTCATTTCTTCTATTGCCTCTGAGCAAATTGTTTATTAGAGAAAGTTATTTTACACAAATCAAATCAAACTGGGTAAACCATTATATTTGAGAGAAACCTTAGCCATCAGTCAATTAATCCATCATTTTCTCCAGACACTTTTGTTTAACGAGCAGATCATATTATCAACAATTTAGATATCCTATGATTCAATTATGACAGAAAATTTATTGACAGTTTCTCTAATACTTTTGTTATGAATAAATATTAAATGTTCTCCAATTTTGATGAGCAAACCAAATGCAATCATGTTAAATCTAATAGGCAAAACCTGAGTGATACTTCCAAGTGAAATGTTTTTAAAATATTTTAAACCAAAATAATTTATATTATTAAAAAGAGTGATCAAACATACCTCACAATTTCTGAGAAATGAGCCAATTATCTGATTTTCACTGATTAAATGAGAACATATAAATATAAGTATTGCCAAATCTATATGAAGAGATTTAACATAAATAAGAATGAGGGGCTTCATGCAGCACTCTGGAATACCTAAGGCATTATTATGTAAAAATGGCATCGACATATCACAAAGTTACAGACACTTTCTGCAACTACATGAAAGATCTGCCTAGAAGTTAATAGGAATATAGGAATATAATAGGAATATAATAATTATAGGAATATAATAGGAATATAGAAGTTAATAGGAATATTCTTCAAAGCTAACAGTGAAGAGATTTGCTGTGGCAATCATGTCTCTCACAAACCCAGTTGGTGGGATTTTATAATTACAACTCCTCAAGAACAGAGCACTGCCCAGTGGTGCTGACTCCAGAGCACTCAGACTCCCTGAGACATCTCTGTTTGAGGAGAGCAGAATCCCTGAGCACTGACAAACCAACTCCTGATGGAAGGAGAAAGGAGAGGCTCTCTCCAAACCCAAGCCCATTACAGAGATAATGGAATCACACAATCTTCTACCATGAATTATCATCAGCACACTGCAACGGGTTGCCTTGAGCCAGGGAAGCTCCCTGTCCAGAGAGGGGAGCTGCAGGAGGGTTCCAGCTGCAGGAGGATTCCAGCTGCAGGATTCCAGCTGCAGGAGTGTCCCAGCTGCAGGAGGGTTCCAGCTGCAGGAGGGTTGCATCTGCAGGAGTGTCCCAGCTGCAGGATTCCAGCTGCAGAGCCCTGAGCCCACGAGAGAGACACTCACAGCAAACCCAGACCAAAGCTCTGCCAGTTCTCCGGGTCTGACACATTCTACTCGTGAGAAGCAGCAGTTTGTGTCTGGATTACATATCAGCAATATGCTTTGGGCATTTCTCAGCCTGGAATGCTCTTGTTGTAGATATCCTAGTTAAAAATATTATTATACATGTGTATTGTCAAACATCTATAAAATACAACAAAACAGTAATTCCCTCCTTACCTCCTATTTGGACTGGTGCATAATGATGTGTTGTGGTTTACAGACATTGCCTCTACTTTCAGAACTGAAATGAAATGTGAATTCATGCCAAATGGAAGCCAAAGAAAGGTCAGATGTCCTTTATTAAAAAGCCTGTGTTTCCAGAAGCCCTGGCAAAAGTGAATGCACATCAGGCTGCTCACTGCCTCTCAGTAATTGAGTACTCTACCCTGATGGTTTCAACAGTCCAGTCCCCATTAAGAACTCCAGAAGCATTCATGCAAAAAAAAATTGAATATCACTATTATTAAAACTGGAATTGTCAGGTACATAGCAGTACATCAACTTACAGAAATTTTTAAACAACTGTCAGAAGTTTTAACACTGTCTGTCACCTTTTTCAGCAATCTCTGCCTGTAGATTTCCAAGCCCTAAGGAATCTGCTCTCCAACACCTCAAAGCTTTACAACCCTTGCTCTTGCAAAACTCCAGCTAAACAGAACTGGCAGAACCAACATGTTCCTACCTTATTAAAGTACGGAAGTTACCACATTTTGCTGTAATACTCTAAGAACTCTAGAAGAGAAAAATCAAATATTGATGAAAGATGGCACAGACAGCACAAAATTAGAAGGGTGAGAGGGTTTGGAGCCTTCTGAGGCAGCAAGTACAAAGGATGGAGGATGTTGATACCTCTTTGTCACCATAACAAACCATGATGTCTTTTTCTCTTTCAGAACCTATCTCTGGAATCTCACAGAACTATGAAGAGATGCTCCATCTCTGAATGTCTCATGGTCAGGAGCCCTAAGTTCAATTTTCTAATATACATCTTTTTCTGTAGCTGGAGAAAGAACACCTTGAATATATACTGTGCATACTGCTGCTGTACTGTAAAGCCCCTGGTTTGGTCACAAGAGATTGCTAAATTCCCCAAATCGAAGTTCAGCACGTTCTCTCATCTTTTAAAATGAAGTTATCATAAATCCTTTCACTATAGCTCCCAAAATTCCTGATGTACACTTTGTGTGTTTGGAGAACTCGTATCTCATTTAGCAGCTGACATCTGCTGGTGCAGTTTCCCTTGCCTGCCTCTGTCCAGCATGAACCAACGTGTGCAGATCTCCCCAGAGCTGTAAATCCACCTCTGGAGCTGAAAGGTGCAGAGCAGTTCCCGTGTTTTAAATGCTGAAATATAAAACAAGCCCAATGTGGAACACCAAAAGTGTATGATTCATGAAATAAGGAAACAGTAACTCGATCATAACAAATATATTTGACCTTTAAAGCAGTAACAACAGACATTAAAAACACTCAAGCTTTTCTGTGCTGCCAAGTTTATTTTCCTCATAAGTTGTGCCCCATTATGCTACAATAATCCTTCATTACTCCAGCCCAATAATGCACAGTCTATCGTCTACCTATAGTTGTCTGGTGTCTATTTAGTTTTATAGCAAGCAAGCAATTTGAGAATATGGTAATAAAGCCTCAATCACAGTAATGATGTATGATGGGCTGTAATTTCTGTGTGCTAATGGTTTACAAACAGTATCCAATGATGATGGGAATCTCATTGATTCATTACATGAGTGCAATAATACCAAAATAACTTACTATAGATCACTGTTCACTCATGCACACACTGATAACAACCTCCATATATTTCTATATACAGAGATACAGAAATAAAATTAGTATTAGTCTTTCCACATAAAAGTTCACACGGCACAAAACATTTTGTGTTGAGTTCCCTAAATCAATGTTTAAAGTTGAAATTACTGCATTGAACAGGTTCTTTGAAAAGCAACCCATTGATTTTAATCTGCTTGAAGCAATCAATTACTCCCTGTCCTCTTTATTCCAAACTGTAATGAAAACTAAACTGCGTTGTCTTGAAAACTAAATGTGAAGATGATCATAAACAGAATTTAAACTCCATGGATTATTCATATCTACCCATTTAGATTTGCCATTTCCATTATGAGTACATTTGCCATGAGCATTTAATGGACATCTAAAAGGGAATTCATTAAAGCAGGAGCTGTTGGCAGCACTTATGGGCTTCAGACTGCTTTATGTTTGCCTTTAATAGCTCACTATTATAAAAGTGATATATTGTGTTCATCCCATTAGTAGTTTGCAGAAAGGTCTGTAAGACATAACAAATCCTTTTGAGTATTGTCAGAACCAAAACTAAATCACAGGGTATTTTTTTCAAGCATATTATGACCCCAACAAGGTACCATTTTAGGTCATCTAAATTCTGATGATCTTAGCCCAGTCAGAATCTAAGAGCCCTACAGATAGTTCAGTTCTTTTCCTCAATGAAACACGTCAATTATTAATACCATCTCAAATGCACATATTTTAAAAATGTGTCATAACTGTTAAGGTTAAGCATGTTTAAAAATGAAACATATATTTCTCAAAAATATCTTCTCCCTTGTTGTGGGCCAAAGCAGTGCCAGGGCAAGCAGGAAGCTTATTGCCACCAAGGTGTGTGTGTGTGTGTGGAACTGCAGCACCTGCAGCAGCCTGGCCCCTCCTCTGGCCCTGCCCTGCCCCTCCAGGGGGGTGCACTGCACAGGAATTCACTCATTGGCACACGGGAGAGCAAAGGGAAACTAAACCAAAGCTGAACTGCAGAAATAATCCAGGGCTGGTGACAGAAACACCTCTGCACATCACAGATAAATCCCACCTGACAGCTTTCTGCACCTCCACAAACAACTTCATGTCATTCACCATCGAAGTAGGAAACAAATCAAGGATTTCACAGCATGTACAACTAAAACTATTTTAAAAGGATCACCACAATTACTAATAAATACTAATCATTAGATTTACTTTGCAAAGTATGAATTTCCTTAAAATCCCAGTAGTTCAGGAGATCACCTGAGCTTCCAAGGGTACTGGCAGCTTCACAAAGCAGTCCTGGGCTGCACTAAATTCAGCCACAGTGCCATGGCACTCAGAAACAACTCAGCAAATACAAATTCCCCTTTATAAACCAAACTGACAGCACCGTCCTAAAGGAAAATCTAGAAGATCATCCAGAGGACTGGTTTTGTATTACACTAATTGCTGGTAACTAAATTCAGTTCCAGAGTAATTTTGAAGGAGAAATTAACAACTGCTCAGTAAAACCACACAACCTCCCTTTCAGCAGTGCACCCCAGGATCCCAGGACCCAAACACAAGGGTGGATAACTTACCCAGTGCCAACAAGAATTTTCTAACTCCTGGGATTTTACTGGGTTGTTCTTTTTTTGACAGATGTACTTCTGATGTGTCATTTTGCATATTCTTTTCTCTTTGAATTACACAAATATGCAATAAGCAATTTCATAATTAAGTTTAACTTGAATCATAAAAATTGCTATAGTTTAATATTTAAAAATTATTCATTCTGCTCTGAGCTCTGATGGTAAATTTACTTACTGCAAGGTCTGCTAAATTAATTCATTAAGTTACTTAAATAATGAGGATACAAGGCCAACATACAGCAACAAAACTGAGATATTTTAGATAAGAAGTCATAAGTTAGCCTGGGCTGCTGGGGCTGTTTTGTCCCCAAGTTGCTCTATTTGCTACTTACTCCTTCTTGCTAAGTTAGTTTGGTTAATGCAGCACAAGTGGAAAGGTGCAGCAGTTACAGGTTACTCAGAGAGGAGAATCTGCTTGAGGTGAAATATGTGAATTTTGAAACAAAGAACATAATCAGCATAAAAAATGCAGACAATCTAATAAATACAAAGTCATATTTAGTGATGTGGGCAGCAAGCAGGAACAGGGTCAGAACATCCAAGCCTGGCCATCAAACAGAGCAGAGGCTGAGAACCACGAAGCAGACACACGTGAAAGCTGTGTCCAAAGCAAGTGCAGAAAGCACAAAGAGGAATCCTGGCAGGTGTCTGGCAGGTACCTCTGCACCAGAAAAAAATCACCAAGCAATGTCATAGTTCCTCAGTCCTAGGAAAACCTGAAAAGAACCTGCATTCAAAATAAGATGCAAAATGCTGAAAGACTGATTCTCTTAACATTTACTGCCAAGCAGCATTCCCAAACTATATATTACTGAGCCAGGTGACCAAATTAACCAAAGGAGTGGCTATCTCTCACGTGCCAAGGAAATACAACAGAAAATTAATTTACACAAGTACTTAAAAGGCAATTACTACTATGCATATTTTTCATATAAAACAAAACGTAGCAGAAAGTAATTTCATTACAGATGCAAACATCTCTGCATGTGTGGAATTACTGCCAGGTGACTTAGACAGTTTTACAAATGAACTATCCACTGAGTTCACAGGCACTTTCATGTTGTGCCAGCACAAACACGAGAATTTTTCCAAAAGCAAATCAATGCACAAACTCAGCCTCATTCCTCTTCAAAACACACTTGTGATATTATTAGGAAAATCTTCTTCTTGTTGTCCTCTAAGCATACAACAGGTTTTTATGTGGCTCAATTGTTCTACTAAATTGTCTGAAATGTAACTTGGAGAAAAATTCATCCTAATTGCAGCATTTTGTGACACACTGCACCACTACTTTATCAGCATTTGTTGTCACCACACCTTCTCTCTCCTCCTGCCACCAGCTCAGCTTGTTCTGGGCGCTTGCTATTAGAAAAACAGTATTCTCTCTCACATCACCAATTACACTCACATCCAAATAACTCAATAATATATTTGCCAAACACTTAAATCATCAATAATTTGGAGTGGAAGTAGTATTAGATTTTAAGTCGGCAAGCGATGGAATCAATTCTGAAATGTTTAAATATTAGTTTACAAATATTGCTTATAGCTTAATAGCATCATAGACGTAACTTCACATAGATATTGGCTCTAGACAGTAATTATATCCTCAGCCTAATGTTGCAGTTAATGGACATACACATTTCAGTGATAATTGCAATCCCTGAACATGATAATGAGCCTTTATTAGCAGCTACAAAATAAAGCTCAGCCACAGCCAAGTGAAGAACTGAACTGTGCTTATTATTTATTTTTAGTATTGCCTGATTGGTGTTATAAAATTCTAAAATAAAATAGCATGGCACTTAAACCAGTGCTGTAATTGCAAACATGTGAGTAAAGAATATCTCTATAATGATTCACACAGGTTTATTTGTCATGAGTAAGGAGTCCAAAGGTAACTAGGGAGAGACACAAAGGTGTGACAGAACAGCAAATACACTGCACCTCAGGGGGAAAAAAGAAAAGGAGGTTTTACAGACTTCAATGTTTTAAACATCATTGTAAGAGAAGGAGGAAGGCAGGAGTGTATCATGTAAAATCTGAGAAGAGAGAAAGCAGAATAAGAATTCCCCAAGCAAATGCAGAAGGGAATGTGCTGGGCAGTCCAGGAAGAAAAGCATCGATTCACACATAAAACAGCCACACAAAAGTGATGGAATTGAGTGTTGCAAATAAACTGAAAAATAAAATAGTAGTAGTTCAGCTAAGGATTTGAATCAGGCCTAGTCGATGCTGTTGGAAACCGTGTGTTGAGTGTTTGTAGTTTTAAGGCTGTAGCTAAGTAACTAACCGTACCTAACTGTAACAGTCTTGTGAACAGTGCATAACGACCTTATAGATAAGACATAATCGTTAGAGATAAGATCTAATCTAAGAGATAACACCTTATCTAAGAATGATTCGCTTGCTAATTTTTAGGAATGTAGAAAAACAATGTATAGATAAGATAAGGATAGTGAAAAAGGTATAAAAACCTGGAAAGTTTGTAACCATGTCGGGCTCTGGCTTTGGACATCTAGTCCCCTTTGCCCCAGGGCCCTAATAAAGCACCGCGTATAACGACTTCGGTTGTTATGTGTCTTTAATTTCTTTTATCGGGCAACATGAGGACATGTGAAATGAACACTTTACAACTCAGCCTGGTGAGGAACCTGCTGTTTGTGATTCCACGAAGTTCTGAGGGTCTGTCTCTGTCCTGGTGGTGTGTTTGCTGTACAGAATTTCCAGGTAATGGAGAAACTCAAAAAAGAAATTTCCAGAAGCAGTTAAAGGACAAACATCATGATTTAAAGTTTGCCAAGGGTTTGTTCCTAAGAACTATTTATTTTGACCTCTGTCCTAGCACTTCCCTTCTATTTAATTCAGCAAGGGCTGTTCAGTGAATTTGGATTGTTCCTGACCAGCACCACTCCGTGCTTCCCTGGCACTCTGAGCTGCAGAAGCTCAGCCCTGTGTGTGCTGGAGCCCAGAGCTGGGCTGGGCTGTTCCTGCAGCTGGAGAGCTCAGCCCTATGTGTGCTGGAGCCCAGAGCTGGGCTGGGCTGTTCCTGCAGCTGGAGAGCTCAGCCCCGTGTGTGTGCGGTAGCCCAGGGCTGGGCTGGGCTGTTCCTGCCTGCACACACCAGTGGCAGGCTCTGGGTGCCCCTCGAGGAATTGAGCAGCAGTTTCTGGAGCTTTCCATCAGCACCAGAGCATCCCACACCCACCAACGCCAATCCCGAGCTACTTTTCCTATGTAAATGCAGGGAGAGTCGATGAGAACAGTGTAAAAATGAGATTTGGCCCAAAATACCAGTGACAATATTTTTCTTCTGAAACAACTGGTTTCATTCTTCTTAGAACGCGCCACAGAAATAAGTTGCATCCAATTCTCACTGTGATATTTCCTTAACAAACTCTAAATGTTAAACTTAAATGAGAGGTATTTCATGCAATCTGAAATATATTCAGTTCAATTAAAAATAATTGATGCATAGTGAAATAATTCCTCCCAAAGCTGCTGTAAGATCTTCAAAAAATAAAGCTACTTAATAATTTTCATCTCCTACAGGCTAGAGAGAAGCATTATTGCATATTAAAAATTGGAGTGTGGTTTTCCCAGAGGTAAAAGAAAGTTATTAAAACAACCTATTTATTGTTGATATAACTATCCATTTGTGCTACACAAAAAGTAACAATTTCAGTACATTAAAAGAAAAGCTAATTAAGGCATAATTAGTATTTTCTATGTTTTGATAATTAAGGGTTAGTTGGCTATTTCTTTTCAAATTTCTATTTGAGGTAACCCCAACCATGTCTTTAATGAGCAGCTAACACTATTGAATCCCTGATGGCTGAGGAGTTTAGTGACCACTACTACATTACTTTCATTTATCACTGCCTCTTTACGTATAAATTAAAGTAGCCCTGTAGCTATGTTGATCTACTTTATATCAATTTCTTCATCCATATCAGCTGAATATGTATGGCATTAACCTCATTTACTAGTTTGGAAAAGCTGAATTAAAATGAGATCTAATTTCTACTGCACAGAACAATTTCAAAACTGCCTGCTAATTCCCAGCACCTGTCAGTGCTGGATCTTCACCTCGTGGTAATGAAATAAAACAGTGTATGTATTTTACAGGCAGGAAAGGATAATCATTCATAAGGGTTAAGATATCATTAATCATGGGGATGCCAGGCCCAGAGCTGCAGCCCTGCACCCACAGGGATCCCTCTGCAGGCTGGGGCTGCTGCACAGCTCTGCTCTCTATTGCACAGGGGAAAGGTGGGCACACTCTGCACAAGAAATGCATTTCTCTTTTTGCTAGGTCATGCTCTGTGTCTGCAGGCAATGAAATCAGAGAGAACCACACATACTGAAGACATCTCCAAGTCACAGTGAAGAGAACAGCCCTTCCAGAGAGGGGCCCAGCCTGTGCTCAGTGCTCAGGTGACATCTGGCTGTGACACCAGAGGTGACACTTCTGGCCTCCAGCTGCTGCCAACATAATCCAGCAGGACAAGAACCTCCTTCCTGCCCTCTAACACACTGTAGTCTAAACCCTAAACCCTTGAGGTACTTTTTAGGATAATGCAGATGTACCAAGTGCAAAGCCCAGGTGCCCAGCCCGTGTGATGACACCCCTCTGGTGCCAGGGGGTGGCTGCATCTCTCCTGTGTCCCTGGGGCTGTTTCCAGAAACCCTGAGCCAGGATTTCCCCTCCTGCCCTCCCACAACGCTCCCCCATCAATGTTATTTAAAGCTGGGGCAAAATAAAAGCACGGCTTGCTGGAACACCCCACTGCCAGGGATCTTCACTTCCAGAGGGTTCCCTCAAACTGCAGCACCCAGGATGGATTCAGCAGCCCAGGACTTGTCTGAGCCAGGTCCAGCAAGGAACCACTGCTCATCAGGGCACAGCAGAGAGCTGCCCTGGGTGCATTTTAATAAAAACCTCCTTTGAACAGGCAGAACTAACACAGCCCTTGCACACAGAGCTGTCGATGGGATGGCGGTGACATTTACAGAGAGACATTCACAGACATGTACACACATGTACAGACATGTGCAGACACTGACAGACATGTGCAGACATGTATACACATGTACAGACATGTGCAGACATATACAGACATTCCCAGACATTCGCATACATTCACAGACACTCACAGACATTCGCATACATTCACAGACACTCACAGACATTCACAGACGTGTACACACATGTACAGACACTCCCATGCATTCACAGACACTCCCATGCATTCACAGACACTGCCATGCACTCACAGACACTCCCATGCACTCCCATGCATTCACAGAAATTCACAGACATGTACAGACATTCACAGACACTCACAGACATTCACAGATCGCCGTTTTCCCCCCGCCCAGCTCCGGTACAGCAGCGCCGCGCGCTGGGCTCGGCTCCGCGGTACCGGGCACAGAACGGGAACATCACCGAGACACCCCCGGAAACCACAGCAGCCTCCTCGTGGGCTGCTTCCTCCCTGCACTGTCCACCGAATTATTCTGTTTCCAATCACAACATATTGAACGACGGAAAGCATTCCCACAGAAAAATAAGATGCAAAGGAACTAACAGTTTCTGTCTCTACGCCTGTATTTTTCAAGAACACGCCTCCAGAATAACTCTCAATGCAATTTTGTGCGGATAATCTTCAACCAAAGCAATCTTTTTTTTACAACCACTGTGCCAGTGTACACGTGGAAGCTGAGCTGTTACAGGTGTCAGAACTCCGGGGATGAAGTCGCCTTAAACTCGTTTCAAGTTAACGATTCTAAGTGAGCTGAAGAAATGTCAGTAGCTACCTTTGCTCAGTTGTATTTCCTTTGATACATTAATGGGAGATTTACTGCTTTTACTGACCCTTGGCAATATCTTATGGCCAAGCCCATCCCTGACCATCCCACGGGCTGCTGATCAGCAGGATCAGGAGCTGGCCCAGGAAAATCAGGAATAGCTGCACCATGAGCTGCCCCAGGGAAGGCTGCAAACCTCTCCTGTTGCTGTTTCTCAATCCAAGGGCAAATGTGCTTTTCCAGACAGGCCCTTCCTCCTTCCCTGCCAGCATCCAAACCAGCAATACACCACAAAACAGGACACTATGAAAACTAAGTTATGCCAGCATTAAAACAAAATATGCACTGATGGACAATTGATAGACCAGTATTAAGAGTCCTGTAGAGCACCAGAGAATCCAGTGCAGGATTCAACAGAAATTTAATATCTATCTATTCATTCAAAGGTCTGTTTGTTCCAAAAACAGTATCTTGGTGCATTATTTTTGTACTGGAATGGTTATGGCACCAGAAGTGTATTACAGCACCGTGGAAGAAATCTCCAAGGCTTTGCTCTCCTTCCTCAGACAGCAAGCCCCAATGGGCTGGTTAATAAGAATGCATTCATTTAACTAGCCAGTTCTCTTTTTCTATAGTGAGTTTGCTTTTATTACATGCACATGCTTAAGAATATGAGTTAATTAATGAACAAAATTTGTATATTTATATAGAAGACTTGTTCTACATTTTCATTAGACTCCTCACCGTTCTCTAACCATTTTCTGTTTGTCTGTATGCAAGCATAGGAGCAAACAAAATCATTACAACACGGCTGAAGCATGCAAAATTCCCATTATCCATCCTGTAAATAAAACAACCCAAGAAATCCTGGATATTTATATAAATGTGTATTAACTTAGTCATTTGATGTATGTCTGACTTTCCTGTGTGTGTGCACAGTGTGCAGAGCTGCCAGCAGGACCCGTATGTGAGGATTTACAGCCGTGGGAGCAGCATGCCATCTGCTGCTCTTGGAGCTGCTACAGCAGCACAGGCACAGCAGCACCCAGGGCTGCCTTTGAGCTGCACAGGGCACAGCAGCACCCACCCAGGGCTGCCTTTGAGCTGCACAGGGCACAGCAATCACCCTGAGCTGCCTCTGAGCTGCAGAGGGCACAGCAGCATCCAGAGCTGCCTGCCTGGAACCCTTCCCAGCAGCACCAAAACAGGGAGCCCACGTGCCCTCACACCAGTTTTTGTTAGAGGAGCTGGCACATGGGTCTCGGGGTCCGGAGGTTTTTTGCTGCCCCAAGATGTGTAAAAGTTCTTGTCTTGCAGTCCGTGCGCTCGAGGAAACAATCAAGGCTCTTCAGATTCGATCTCAAGATTGTTTATTCTCTGTTATCTCTATCAGTTTCCTCTCTGCCCAGCCGAGGTCTGTCTGCAGGGCAGCCAGCTGCACACACTGTCCCTTCAGGGCGGTGCTATCTTTTTATACTACAAACTACGTATATTATGTTTACAATAATTTTCCAATGATTATCAACTATGTTAGACAGTGAAGTTCTACTCTAAACCAATCCCAAAGTGCCAACTCCACAGCAGAAGATGGACACGAAGAAGAAGGACTGGACACACCCAATTTCCTCCATTTTGTTCCCTAAAACCCCCATTCCCAAAAATCCTAAAATCTACATTTCTACCCTGTGATAACACTACTTAACTTTTGTGACTTTCAGGTTCTCAGATAAAGTTGGTAACTTGTTCCAAGGGCTATAATCAAACCCACAGGTGTTTTGGGCATTGTTCCAGGGTTCCTGAGCCCCCTGGCCGGGGTCTCTAGAACTCTGGACACCCAAAGGGATGTCCTGAGTTCCCACACATGGGCATTCCTGACCGTGGGCATTTCTCACTGTGGGCATCCACCCACACAGAGGAGGGGCTGCTGCACCAGGCCTGCTAGAGCAAAACAAAAACTTGACTGCAAACTGAAGAATATTGCTAGGTAATGTAATCAAACCTGTGGAAAAAAAAACACTTTGGAAGTGCATTTGCAATGAACTCTAGGGTCAAAAGTGGGGCTGGAGTTGGGGAGCACCCCTGGAGTGGTTACACACCAGGAACTGGGGAACACCCCTGGAGTGATTACACACAGGAGTTGGGGAACACCCCTGGAGTGGTTACACACCAGGAACTGGGGAACACCCCTGGAGTGATTACACACAGGAGTTGGGGAACACCCCTGGAGTGGTTACACACCAGGAGAGCCTTGCACATTCCTCCTGTCCCAGCCTGGCTCCAGAGGAGCACATGCCATGGCCAAAGGCAGTGTATGAAATGTGATTTATTACCAGTTTGACTCATGCCCACTGATGGGGTGGGGGAACAACAGAAACAATGAACCAACACAAAACTGTCTTCTTAAATTTATCCTCAGTGTTTCACCACATCCTTTCAGTACAGGTTATTTCTTTCTGTTCTGCTCTCCAATAAATCAGTTGGAAGCATTAGCCAGCATTTTCCTCATTAATTAACCATTTAACCCTCCCCATGCAGGGCAGGGGCAGAGCCAGGCTTGTGGTCACTCACAGCACACTGCTGAGTGGCCAAGGCTCAGCTTGGACATTTTTCCTGCTGACAGCAGAGCTCCAGGTGATTAAATATAAGTATAAATATAAATAATGCACTGCCATTTTGCCTGCTGCTCCACCCACACACAGATGCTTTCTCCAGCTCTCTCTAGGAGGGATATAAAAATCTGGGGGTACAATCTCCCACCCAGCCCTGACAGCACCCTGAGCACAGCTGGGGCCTTTCCAGGCACTCACAGCCCCAGCAGGCAGGAGAGCAGGTGAAACAGAAACCTCAGCATCAGATAAAGGGAAAAGAGTAATCACAATGGCATAATAAAATAATATTAGGAATAAAAGCATAAAAATTAAAATTATATTATAATAGTAAAGAGGAATTACAGATCAGAATGACAACTACTGTAGGGCCACACTGCCTCTGAAGTGCCATCAGTAGGAATCTTGCTCATGAAAATACCTGGAGCGCCAGTACACTTCTACTGGTACCTCCTGTTCCTCAGCATTAAAGTCCACCAGATTTTAAAATAACAAATCATCTTTGACAACTGAAAGGAATACATTGCTTTAATGGAAAAGTAATTCAGTATTGTGCAAAACTTTCTTTTTAATAGTAAGTGAGAAAGTTGAAGTACATTTCAAACCTGAAGAGGTAAAACATTCTGGAGGTTGGGACTGTCCACCAGAAACAAGAAGGGCTACACAAGAGAAGCCAGACCTCAGTCACTGTCACAATTCTTGCTAAAGATTTGCTTGAGGCTCCCACAGAATTCTTTCTCAAGATCAATTGATCTCATCTTACTGACATTCTCTTTATAACATCTACATTATGACTGTCCCCTACAGTTAAGGTGAATTAACTGCTGCTTCTTCAAAAATGCATCTTACTTTTCCCTCTTCCGTATTTAAAATGCAGAAAAGCCAAGTAATGTGAGAAATACAGTGGAAAGCACATAAATGAATAACTGTCAAAAGAACAGAACTATTAAAAGAATAAATCTTGTGTACCCAGCTGTGAAATATAACACAATATAGCAGAACCCAGCTAAATGTTTGAAATAAAAAATTGAAATACAAAGTAACCTAAAATTGTTTAGTGAACATAGCTGTTAAAATATTAACCCCTTGCATGCCAATACTTTGAAGCCCTCACAGTGGGAAGGCTGATCAGGTAACATCACATGAAGTTATGGGTTATGGGTGAGGTTCACTGGCAGGGTCATTCTGGCACAGACTGAGTTCAGGTGCTGTGTTTACAGCAAGTATTTACCTTTGAGCTGTGCTGAAGAACCAGGAATTGCCAGTTCTACTTCTTCATTTTTATCCTGGGGTAACTGGGCATCCAGCAAAGGGGCCTTCTGGAAAACTCCTAATGAAACAAAGAAACATTTTCAGGGAGAATTCTCGAAAAAAAGGAGTACTGTCAAGCCAACCTCTTTAAGAACCCACCAGCTATTTTTGTTTACCCAAGTCTAAGGCTCTTCTAAGATTTTGTTTTGTTTAGATGCTAATTACACTAATTGACCATGATTAAACATAAGCACAACATAATGTTTTTCTAATTACTTTGTAATTTGAAATTTCCTCAGATGTGTGTGTTATACTGTGGTGAATTTGTAAAAAAGTTTTTTGTTTCTATTTATTTTTTCTTAGAGCATCCCTTCCATACTGAAAGAAACAGAAATTTGAGAACCGGAGGTGCAGCAGAGCAGTTTGGGCTCCCTGGACACTGAAGCTCTTGTACTTAGAAACCAATTTACACATGCACCATATAATGCAGTGTCAGCCTCACTGCCCCCACTTCTGCCTGTCCTAAAACATCTGAACCAATGCTTTTTCTGACCTAAATCCTTACCTGGTACATATTTCCATATTATCAGGATCGAGTTCAAAGAATCAATTTCAGTCTGTGTCAGCCAAGAAAATTTAATTAATTTTTTAAAAGGAAAATTCCTTTATTTAACCTCACGAATTCTTCTGCTATCTATTCATTGAAATCAAAATTCCCTAGCAGATCAAAAAATTAATTCTCACTTTTTGTCACATCTGATATATACAGTCACTGGATTAGAAGTCAGCAGCTACTTCATCTGTAAACCTGTATATTAAATCCTTTCTCTTCTAATAAAAACACAGTGGAAGATTGCTAACACCACAGAGCCCCAGGGTAGATTAGGAAGGCAAGAAACAAGGGAGAAAATGTAAAGCTTTTTATCCACTTGTAAGTTGCATGTCTTTTTTCATGTGTTAGCTAGTGGATGGAAAAGAACAGCATCAAACATGCACAAGGATTAAGAAAGTTCTTGCCACAAGAAATTGATCATTGACAACAATCCCCAGCTCACTGCAAAAGGAGGACTCCAGTATGCACATTTTTAAATCCAGAGCCTTCTTTTTTATTCCAAGCTCTAGTCTAAAAATAAGGCTAAATTTCCATTTGTGACCAGCAGCTCCCCTGTACTTCTTCACCCACAATAATTAATGTAAGGGAAGTACTGCAGAAAACAGCACCCAGAACTCACCAGTAATGACATTTACACTGGTGGAACACACAAATGAAAGCTTTTCACCCCCTCCTGCCAAGGCTCTGCAGAGTTTACAGACTAAATCACCCCAAAACGTGGGAGAGGATGAGGGAACTGCTCAAGGCAAAAAACACCTTGGCCTGGTTTGACACTGCTACCTTTCCACAAGATTTTGTCTTCTTGGTTGCTCCTAGTTCAATAAAATAATTCTTTTAGCAAATACTGAGATGGTAGGGCCCAGCAAAACTGAGATATAATTAAATTAAGAAACAAAGAAGACAAGTTCAGAATTTAGACAGTCCGACCTTTATGGCAAGACACAGATGGCAGAGATGGACAGACAGCAGGAGAGACGTGGCACAAAGAAGACTGGAATTATTGTCTTTGGACCTTTTTTGGTCATTGGAGCTTAATTGAGTACCATGTAATTGATTCAAGCACAGAATTCATCAGGTTAGAAAAAATTAAGGGGCAATTATGTGAGCAGTTTAGGTTCAATAATGAAAAGCCTCACCTCCTTCAAAAGAGCACACAAGCAGCAGAATGTCCTTCAGAGAGGGGTCAGGAAATGAGGCAGCTTTTCCATGGGCTTGGCTGAAGGTCTGGAATAATCAACCTAAGAAAAGTAAGGACAGAATAAACAACGTTCCTTCCTTGCTAGAACTAGATGGGTGTTTGGCAGATTAATTATTTAATACCAGAAATGAAAATTATGGCCCAGCACTAAATGCAGGTCTCACCAGGTTCCTGACTTGCCTCATTTTCTTCCTTCAAGGTTGTTCCTCTCTCTGGATGGACAGGTCTGAGCAGTAACTCAGGGTAAGATGCAGCCAAAGAAAGCCAAGAACAGAAACATGAGGGGTTGTTCACTCTGAGTTCTGAGTCCTGGTGGCTGTGAGGAGAGAACTGATGTGTGAGCTCCTGATGAGTGCCTGCACTTGGAGTTTCTGTGTCTGTGGCATTTTTGTCAGAGAAGAAAGGGGCTTCCATCCCTTCATGGCTCAGAAGTGTTTCTCATGGAAGGCTTTACCAGCATCCCCTGCAGAAGGAAAAGCCAGCCACGCTCACCAGCTGCATTTCCTGAGGCAGTTCTGGAGAACCTTTCCTGTCACACAATGGTCCACAATGCACTGTGGAGGAACAGACAGCACTGCTCAGACATCAGTCTTGGAGTCACCATTTCCCAGCAATACCAGAATCAGATCATGTTTAATATTTTCCAACATTTCTAGAATGAAGAGGAATTGTTAGGCTGAGACTTCCTAAGCTATTTAGAAGGACTTCATGCCAAATTCTGTGAACATGGATGGGAACAGATCTTCAGACTCTCTGATTATCTCTGAAAAAAACCTCTCATCATAAATGTTAGGACTTGTCTGATAACAAAAACCTATCTGAAAACAAACTCCAAGGAACTGCAGCCTAGAAATTCACTCCTACACTTTTCTCAGAGGTCTCAGAGGTTCAGTATTCTAGCACTTGAAAGGCAAGCTGCATGAAATTTAAACCATAAGAAAAAATGAAGCTGTGCATGGATGAAAAAGATCAGAGGGTACTCTCAAAAACACATGCAAAAACACATATCAAAAAAATTCTTTTTTTCCCCTCCACTGTAGTTTACAAAGCTGAATGATACATTCCAGCACTAAGAACTTGTGTCTAAAAAGCAATGCAGGGGGTGTTCAATATTCCATGTGAGGATACAATCTCATCATCAGGGCTTAAGATCCTTGGAATGTTTCAAAATCAGAAACAATGCAGAATTGTGCAATTAATTAATGAAATTTAACTGTCTTCATTCAGCTATGCCAAAGCTTTTACAGAACAATTAAATCTGTTCCTTGTTAAAACAACTAAACCCAACTGCCTCAATCAATTATGCCTTGCCATTTACTCGGGGCAAGGTCTCTGTATTTTACAGCTGCAGTTTGCAGCCTCAGCTCCCCTGCTGTACAGAACACCAAGTCATTCTTGTCAATATTTTCCTGCTCTTTGTTGCAATCACCCTCCTTTTTACAGCTCTGAGGATCACCCAGAGTTGTAATGATGAAAGATTTGCTCTTTACCAAGGGCTGCTTCCCCCTGCCCTGGCAGGAAAGGAAAATGCACCTCCTTTCCCAAGGTGTCAAACACTGTGTGCTGAGCTATGGAGGAGCGGGGAGAAGAACTGCAGACCTGGCTGCTGATCCCTTTCCCAACGTTAAATCACATTCAAATTCACACTGGGTGAATCTCAATCTGGAATGCTAATGTATATATATTTGAAACTACCATATGCTAATTATTACATATATTAGTATTGTTTAGGTATTATTTCTTCAATTTTTATATAAAATTTAATTCACTAGATCTATGGCTTAATTTTCTTTTCTGCAGAACTTCTTAATTTAACTAAAGAAATCTCTTAAGAAACTATATTTTGTATTTAAATCACTGTTTTTAATGAACTGCACACTGAAGAGTCACACTGCAATCATTTTAATAATAAATGCAAACTCCAATTACAGTACATTCATAAAAATAACTGCAAAATGGTGGAGAAGTGTACGTGAGTTTGTTTTTAATAAACAGGTTATTGCAACTTATCTTTTATTAGACTTTCCCAAAGTAACTCAAAAAGTACATTAACTTGAACAGTATTACAAACAAAGTAAAACTGAAAAGCAAATGAGAACCTCACTGGCAAGAAACAGGAACTGTTAACTTTGGACTTCCTTGCTGAGTTCCCAGGATCACCAGCGCACACATAATGGATCAGCCTGCAAGTAAATTGTCAAATAACTGAAATTTCCCACCCCTTTTTCTCATCAGAAGTTGAGAAAGGGAATTAACCTTCACACATATATGTATCAGAAATGTGTCTCTGTAGGAGCTGAAGAAAAATGAAGGCATTAAACAGAATGGTTTGACAACAAGGGCTGCTATTTTACAACCACACTATAAAGGAGTGCTCCAAAAGAGAAAACCAAGAAAAAGCCACAACAGCACTGTGAATTCTGTGAGGCATCAAACCCACCCTGGTCCTTCCCCACGGGACTGTTCCAAGCAATGCCCTTCACACTTCTTCCACCTCAGTATCAAACCAAGGAACACAACATGCCAACAAATACAAATGAAGAGGTCCTAACAAAAACAAAAAAAAAAGGCAGAAGTCAAAACTTGTTTCTTACCTACAAAACTGTTTTTCCATCAGCAGTAACACCTCTGAAGATGAGTTGACTTTTTCAGTACATCGAGCCATGCTAATTTTGTAATTTTAGAAGTGACATGACTGAGGGCTTGATGACAAAAAGAACCAGTTTGTGTCAAGAAGCTACATAGTTCAGAATGTAATTTCCTGTAGTGGAGCATTTTAAGATTAGCAACACAAGTTTTCTATAAAGAATATGAGCTAAACACTTCTAATAGAATCTTCAGCCATGGATTTTTTTTTAAAGAATTCTTATGCTTAGTACAATAATTACCATTAAATCATTAGAGATAAACATTTAGTAACACAAAGTGTATTACATACACAGTCATTATTCCATGACAGCAATATTTGAATTCACAGAACACTGGCAGTAAAACAGCAATTACTCATTCTGGTCCCATACACTGGGCACTGATTATTTCACTACGGAACAGCAGCTCTGGCAGCCAACTATATCCAAGTTTTTACAGGCAAGAGTCCCTATGAAAGTCCTCAATTCAATCTTCATCATCCCACTGGGTAATGGACTTTGCAGTGGTAGAAACCCTGCTCTAACTAGCTTCAGACACATTATCAACAGCTGAAAGGTGATTCCTAAGAGAACAATTGTGTCAGCAGAGACACTGACTGCTTTAACTGAGCTGGGAGTAGAAACAGACCTGAACAAGAAGCGGCATTTTCAATCACAAAGAACGGGAACTTTTTCTAAGAAACAGATTTATATCCTAATGGAAAACATTAGATACTACATTTTTTCCCCCACACTTGTCACATTTTCATAACACTCAAGAATAGGCTGAACAAAAATCCATGGGTAGTTCTAGTCCCAGCTCTCCAGCTCCCTGAAGTCCTGGGCATCTCTCCTAGCAGCCTGCCAAAGCACCACAAGCAGCAATGCTGGAGGCCCAGCTCTGCAGCAGCCCACCAGGCAGGCAGGAAACCCGGGAGGCTCCTCATATAAGCTTTGCTGACATGGAAAAATTCCCACAAGCCTTTTGATTTTAATCAACACTTGCTGACTTTTCTTAAGAAAGTTCAACCAGCTCTACCCAAAAGCAACTTGACAGGTACAACTCCTTGTCACAGCTGAGGGGGAAGAAATTAAAATTCAGTGGTCCTGTTATGCGCCATGCCTTGTGCTCAGGTATTTAAACGAATGCCAAAGATGGCTCTGTCACACTGCTGGACCTTGCTGCCAGCAGCGGAGCCGCGAGGGACGCGGGGCACGCACCGACACCTCGCGGGTGCCTCCCGGAGCCCTCCCTCCCTTCCTTCCCCCTCTTCCAGGCCGTCCCAGCGGCTGGTGTTCATCTCGGACAAGTTCTGCAGCGGGACTGCCTCGGCTTTTCGGGGAAGAAGCGGCTCAGGAGCCCAACACAGCCTTGAGAGAGCAGCGGCACGGAGCAGCAGCGGCGGCGGCCTCCCCGCAGAGCGGAGCGGCCGCGGTCCCGGTGCGGGAGCGGGGAGAGGGGAGCGGAGAGAGGGGAGCGGGGATAGGAGCAAAGATGGGAGCGGGGCGATGGGAGCACGGGAGCGCCGCAGGTCTTGGTCCCGCACAGCCCCGCACCGCCGGTCCCGCCCTGCATCCCGGCCCCACGCGTGTCCCGGCCCCGCAGCACAGCCGGGCC
>VXBI01005460.1:536007-593540 GCA_013397375.1 Toxostoma redivivum
GGAGGTGGTGAGGGGCGGTGCGGGGGCGGTGTGGACAGGGCGGGGACGGGAGGACACGGGAGGAGAGGGGCGGACACGGGAGGACACGGGAGGACACGGGCGGATACGGGCTGGGAGGGGGTCGGACGGGGCGGTGCCAGCTCCGCCCGGACCAGCGCGGCCTTCTCGCGATGATAAAGGACGTAAACAGTTGGTGTAAAATTATTAATGTTTCCCTGATGCTTTATTGCCCACGTTGCACAGATTCCCATATTCCTCCTGCATTAAGCAGTGCAGTTTCTTTAGCAATTCCCTTTCTCTACAATTCCTTCAGCCTCACGTGGGAGGTCAGGCGGTGAAGATGCTCGTGTGGCAGGAGGAAGCTCTGCCGTGAAGCTCGGACTCGCATTAACTAAGTCTGACTTCTGGGGAAGTTCCATTAAAGAACGGTCCAGGCCTGCCTTGCACAGTACAGCACCAGGACTAATACAGCGTTTTCAGCTCAGTCCTGGCTCATTCCGTGCTGGGTGGAATAAATCTCACTTCTTGAACTCGCTGTTCCTTTGGGTTATGTGAACAGATCTGTTGCTACAGGCAATGCATTCACAGTGAGATCCACTCCAGCTCACTGCTTAGAGAGGGCTGAACCTTCTCCATGCTTTTTCAAATTTAATAATAAATTACTTATTAAAACATGTAAACGAAACCAGCCATTTGTGCCCTTCCCACAAAAAAGAAGCTAGGAACTGTACAAGATACCACCATTCCTTTTTTTTGCATCACACTGGGATTTTTCCTAAAATGCAATTTTCTTACTGAAAGAAATGGCTGATAATTTACAAGAACTTATTAAATATATATAAAAAAGTATATATAGAGATAAATGCAACTTACTTAATTTAGAATTCTTTGTTCTGGGACTGTTAGCTTTTCTAAAATAGACACACTCCATCAGGTCTACACTTGCAGACTGGTATTTGCAAGAGTTCTGCTGCACATTTTCTCATTCAAACATTCTTTTCTTTCTGTTTTTCATTTTCCATTAACAACAGCCAAAGGCCCTGAAGAATTCTAGCTTCTTTCTATGGCTAGTGATTTCAAAATTATTTTCTGTGCCATGTACTATACTATACCAATATATATTGCCACCATTTAGTGATTACTTTAGTAATCTAATTCATTAATTTGCAATGCAGATCACAATTGATCTTGAGTATGTGTCTACATACTAAATAGTTCTATAAAAAATAATCAGTAATTTCTATCAGATAATTTTATGTTTAAGTTAATATATAGTGGATAAGCAAAAAAGTTATTAACATATCACTAAGAAGACCAGGAAGAGTCCATAAAAGCAAGATCAGCATTAAATATAAATTCCTATTCCAATTTTTATTCCTAATTCATTAAAACTAATTAATCTTTTTCAATAACATAATGACACACTTTCTTCTCATAAGCTGACAGTACCCCATGAAACCTGTAATGAAATAAATTACTCTTTGTTTGTTTGCTGGACAGAGGTCAATATTACCTCAGGGCAAATACAGTCTATAGCCAATTTCTTAAAGAATTTCAAATTGAAAAGAAAAATCTTTCTGATAGAAAAAAAAAATTATAAAAGGCAGAAATAGCTCATTCAAAGTCCTACACAGAGTGTGTGCACCGTGCCCTTAAAGCCTCTGTGTCACATGGGCCCAGCTGAATCCATGGAGAGCCCAGTGTGTGCAGATCCCTGCACGGGGCTGTGCTCAGCCCAAGGAGCCTGCACCTGCCAAGGCTCCCCTGAGCTGCTGCTGCCTCGTCCTGACTGTGTTCAGTGATGTACACTGTGTTCAGTGATGTACACTGTGCTCAGTGATGTACACTGTGTTCAGTGATTACACTGTTCAGTGATGTACACTGTGTTCAGTGTTGTACACTGTGCTCAGTCATGTACAATGTGTTCAGTGAAGTACAATGTGTTCAGTGATGTACACTGTGCTCATTGATGTACACTGTTCAGTGATGTACAGTGTGCTCAGTAATTTACACTGTGTTCAGTGATGTACAATGTACTCATTGATGTACACTGTGCTCAGTAATGTACAATGTCCTCAGTGGTGTACACTGTGTTCAGTATTTACACTGTGCTCAGTGATGTACAATGTGCTCAGTAATTTACACTGTGCTCAGTAATTTAGGGCTGCCACTGGGAAGCAGAGGTGTAAGTGCAGAGTTGGTGTTTTCCATTACTCATTAACTCTGAGCCAGCCTTCATGCAATTAGTTAACAAAAGCAATTGGAGGAATTGCTCAGGGTGCTCACTCAGCCCTTGGAATTGTTTTTGACTCCATCTCCTTTGCTGTCTGGTTCATGGATCAGTCAGAACAATGTTCCTGTGCTCTGGATGTTTGCTGCCCTTTCAGAGCCTGGCAGTGCTGGTGGCTCGGGCATAGGGCAGCTTGTTCCCAGCCCAGACAAAGCACAGATCCTGGCTCTGGGTGATTGAAGGGCATGCATTGAGCTGCAGAGCAGCTGCTCCCAGGAAAACTGCAGGAATGCCCCAGCCAGCTCCTGTTCAGGGCAGGGTCAGACCCCAAACCCTGAGCTGCTGCCTTTAAACTGCAGAAATTTCCCCCAGCCAGCTCCTGTTCAGGGCAGGGTCAGATCCCAAACCCTGAGCTACTCCCAGGAGCAGCTGCTGCAGTGGGACCAAGGCAGGAGCTGTTCCAAGAAGGAGCCCCAAGGTTTGCTCAGAGCTTTGGATGCTCCAGGAATCTTTTCTGGCTAGGTTTGAATATTGACTGTAAAACAGCACTTACTGCCTTTAGACCATGATTGCTTCATGTATCTATTGACACTAAACAAAATCATCCCCCAAAAGAGATAATTCCCCTTTGATGAGACACAAAAAATTTTAAATGAGAAGGAAAACCCTGCTGAAACTTGTGAGAAAACATGAACTATGGAGACTGAAGACTGGTTTGCAACTTCCATACTTACTTAGGCTTGTTGCCATGTGAACAATCTCTTGGTATTTCTTAATACTTAACAAAAAAAAAAAAAAGAAAGAAATTTGAAACAAATAAATTTTTTGTTTAACTATTGGCATTTTTGCTAGACAGAATATGTAAAAGAAATTAGAAGACAATTTTAAAATTAATATAAAATTGGATCCCTTTGGCATACTTAGTAGAAAGGTGCATGTTGAAGGATTTTATTTAATAGTCTAAATATATGGTGTAACAGCTGCTGTTATTTCTGGTGAGTAGCATGGTACACTTCATCCAAAGCTGTGTTTCAGGAAGGTGGATACACAGTGAGTATGTGTGTTATCAGAGAGAACAGACACTACTGGTAACTATAACAGTGTGGAAGGATTTGGACAACAGATGTATAAAAATTATTATTCAGAGTTGTTTTCATTATCGTAGTCCCCGGATTCATATTCTTCATCGTCTTCCTCATCAGAATTGTCATAGTACTCCTCGTATTCAACACTGTAGCTCGCACTTCTACTGCCAGCAGTAAATGCAAATGCAGGAGATGGGTCTGCAGGATCGAATTAAGGCAGATTAAATTAGTGAAGATAGGAGCACAGGGGAAGGTATGGGTTTGGATTTGTACAGCAAGTTCAGAGCTCCTGAACCCGTGTTATCTATGAGGACAGGGATTTTAGCTGATGGTTTGACCTCATACCACTGCAGGTCATGAGCAAATTTCTGCATGGAATCATGGAATCCCAGAATAGATGGGTTTGAAATGGATCTTAGAGCTCATCTTGTTCCAGCCCTGCCATGGCAGGGACAATTCCACTGTCCCAGGCTGCTCCAAGCCCCAGTGCCCAGCCTGGCCTTGGACCCTTCAGGGATGGAACAGCCACAGCTTCTTTGAAAAACTTGTGCCAGTGCTTCACCATGCTCTGAGTAAAGAATTTCTTCCTAAAATCTAATCTAAATCTCTCCTATTTTAGTTGAAAATGATTCTCTCCTTGTCCAGCTATCTGTCTGTATAAAAAGTCCTTCTCCCTCCCTCGAGCACTCCCCTTTAGGGGTTAGAAGGGCTCTGGGATGTCCCCAGACCCTTCTCTTCCCAGCAGCTTGCTCAGCCTGTCTGCAGAGCAGAGGTGCTCCAGACACCTCATAGCCTCCCCTGGGCCCAGCCTAACAGGGCCATGTCTTCCCTGTGCTGAGGACATGAAAATGCATTTAATCCCAATGCTGGTAAACTGTGATATCAGTCCTCTGCAGCTCCTGTGCATCCGCAAACTCTCCCAGAGAAAATAAAGCTTTGAAAGCCCCTTGTAGAACCTGGAAGAGTGACAAACTCCCCTAAACCAGGAGGTAAATATGACAATGCATCTTTATCCTGAATTTACCAGGAAAAACAGTTCTCCATGGAGGAAGAAGATTATTATTCTGCAGGGCTGGGCCCATAGCAAATCAATAGCAAAGCTATTTCTTACTTCTTTGGAGCCACTCTCATTAAGGAACAAGAACTGTTTACTTCTGAATTTTATGAGAAATAAACAGCTAAGCAGAGCTGCCACGATTCCAAGACTCCCCCAGTCACACCAGCTGCTGTTCTGGGTCCTGCTAATGTCAAAGGACTTCTCTGGGATAAAGGCAGGGAGTAATGTCTCAGCTGTATGGCTCCAACACACAGCGTTCTGTTTTCTGGAAGCTGGTGTAATTCGCAGCAGAATATTACTGTATAAACCCATTAGGGGATAAAGTAAAATAAAAGCACACAGAAGAGTGAAAATATGGGCAGCTTTGGGTAATTTCTCCTATGCTTCATTTGTATTCCAACAACCCCATCCTTTGCATCCTGCCTGTATGCATTTTTATACTTTTTACATCCAAATAAAAAAAAAATTACCATCAATGACTTTCAATCTTGCAGAGGCGTATGTTACACCATGCTTATTTTTGGTGTGACAGATGTAAATGCCTTCATCTGATTTTTTGAGGCCTTGGATCTGCAGCCAGCCTGTCACTCCATACTTCTGAGGCCCACCTCTTGCCTTTGAGAAGGAAAGAAATGGTTGAAATTAAGTAGCTAGGAGACACCGTGATATTTCTCAAAATCATTGTGCATGGATTAGATATCATTACAACTTTTGCTTTTTTTTAAAATGCCATCATGCTTTGATTCTGCTTATTCTTGCTGCCCTGTGTTTTCCCTTCTTGCAGCTCTGAGTTTGTGCTTTCCTGTCTCTGCTTTCACTGCACGGTGCTCACATTCCTGCTCCTCTTCCTCCCCCTCTTCCCCGGGCTCCTCCTGCCCCTTGTCCCAGCACCATTTGCTGCTTCAAAGCTGTGCTCAGACTCGGGATGGGATGGGGAGAGGGTCTAGGGGGGGTTTTAGGGCCAAGCTGAGAGCCAGCAGCCAGGTTTTATGGATTGCCATGACATTCCATGGGAACTTTCACACTTCATGGCACTTTCAGCTGGCTTGGACTGAAGCCTCCCAAAGAGGCAAAAGTAGCCAGGCTGCTGTGCCTTCTGCTGGGACTGCTGAAGCACTGACAGAAATCATCATTCTTTGCACAGGCACAGGGCCCCTACTGGGAATTTACTTATCCCAACAGTATTGTGTTCTGTAGGAGGAATTCACAAATTAACACCCCTGCTCCTATTCCCAAACTGCATGCAATGGTAAATTAAAGTTTTACCTGAACTGAGACGTGGGTGTCATCTCCTGGCAGAAACATTTTATTCCCCTTTTTTTTCCATTCAAGCTGTGGCATAGGATAGGCAGACACCTCACAGCCAAAAATGACATCATTGCCAGTGTAATTCTGGGCATCCTGTGGTGGCAGAGAAATCACAGGAGCTGCAAAGAACCAACATAGTGCTTTAGGGGACAGTGCACAAAGAGCACAGACACAGGAGGGTTGTGAACATGAATCCATAGGATAGCCAGGCTGTGTTTGTGAACACGAATCCACGGGATTGCCAGGCTGTGTTTGTGAACACGAATCCACGGGATAGCCAGGCTGTGTCTGCCTTTTGGCTCTCACACCCAGTGAAGAGCCACGGGATCCCAAGAACCTTCAAAGCTCAGAACACCTCGTGTCTGTGCTTGTTACAAACACTCATCCAGGTCTGTTCCTGCCCTGCAGGTGATCATGGAACCCAGGCTGGCACCGGGGCTTTCACTTGCCCCACGAGCTGTCCTTGTGGTCCCCAGCAGAGCCACAGGAAACCCTGCAGTCCAGGGGATCTGACTGTGAATAGATCCGAATGTGCTACATTTGGTTAGCTAAAAGCCAAAATGCTGCTGTTGCTGTTTATTTCTGAGTGCACCATTGCCTTGAAGCTGCTGAACATTGCTGAGCGCTGTTACGCATGGAAATCACAAGTTACATTATTAATGCATTCCACATTTATCCCCAATTGCTGTCGATCCAGTATTCGTGTTAGGAATGAAAGGGACGGAAATTCAGTTATTTCTGTAAGGCTTCATGTTATGCTAATTATACCTGTTACATTTCCACTTACCTGTTTCCTCGTGCTCTCGTACTGTCCCCCCCTCCAGTGTTCACTGACTGCCTCGGAATTCTAGTTTTTCCCTTTTCCCGAAGCAAAAGCTGCCGGCAGCCACGAGAGGGAGCCAGCCCGGGGCTCGCGGACCCGCCGAGCATCGCCGGAGCCTCCGCAATGATTGCTTTTATTTTTTTTTCTTTTTCTTCTTTTTTTTTTTTTTTTTTTTTTTTTTTTTTTTTTTTTTTTTTCCGATTTATTTGTCGACAACAAGAAATGTTTTGCCTTCTAAAACCTGTTTTCTGTCTATTTCCAGACAGCGCTCATAAAGGAATGCATTTTCTGGGTGATTTGGCTTGTATTGAATTTTTTTTTCACATACCAGATGCTTGGAAATAGAAACTTAAAGTAAATACTTAATATATTTTTACTTTCAATATTTGAATCAACACCTAGGTGCACCATTTATTCTTCGGCATTTGAAACTGTAACAGCCTGTTTCATGTTTTCGAGTAGCAATTTATTACAGGTTTTTCGGTTTTTCAGGATTGGTGTCTGTGCAGAAAATATCAACTGAGTACTGATTAAAATTAATTGCAAACAAATTATATGGAAAACTATCCATTTTCCCATTTATAAATGCTTCATTAAACAATCTTGCTACACTTCAAGAGTAAGGTGTTTCAAACTAGGAAACTTAAATCCTTAAATGCTTGTTATTTCATGAGAATGCTGCATTCAGAATCTATTATTTAAAAAATCCTCATTCAAATCAGCATTAACTGAATATCTTGGATGAGAATATTTTTTGTCTATGAACTGATCACAGAGGGTCTGATATTAAAGCATGCTTTTAAATCTTAAAGTTAATTGAAACCACACTCCTTTTTAATGATACATCCACTGTGAGTTAAGCCTAAAATGCATAAAAGAAACCTGAAGTCTACATTGGCTCACGGGGGTTCTTTAAATTGTCCCCACACAGCGACAGTGTAAAACACTCTCCAAAGAGGCAGCTGCTGCCTGGTGGGTATTTTCAGCTGTTTCCTGGTGAGTATTTTGGCTGTGCTGTTCACTCAGGTGTCCCGCGGTGGCCCTGCCAGCCCTGACGTGTGGCCCAGCTGTGGCTCCTGCCCGTGTCACTGTCCCCAGCCACCCCGGGACACATCTGGAGCCGGGAGGACACAGAGCTCTGAATCACAAATCCACACTGCAGCTGGCCAGCGCTGCCCACCGTGCACAGGATTGTTCTGGCGGCTCGTTAAATTATCCACGAGAAATGTTTGAATGTGAATGGGGACGGTTTAAGTGTGGAGAATCTGCATCTAATCAATGCACTTAGTAACCTCGGTAAATGATGAGATAAACTGACTAAAACTAGCTGTCAGGAAAAGAAAGGATTTTTCCATGTTTCTTTAGTGAGCTAGGCCTTTTTCTTCTTTTTTTTCTGGCAAGAGAAAAAAGATGAAAGGCTGTACTCCTCTGATGAAAGGAGTTTATTGTTATTTATTTATTCATTGTTGCTGCATACAATTAGTCCATTTGGCATCAAGAAGAAACAGCAGATGCTTTGAAGGGGAGAAAAACAAAACAAAGTACTTAGAGCTGAGTGAAGGTTATATTTATAGCTTGGTACAGAACCCTCAGTGCTCAGTGTTTGTTCCGCATGCAAATTGCAGTCAGGACAGGCGGTGCCGCAGCGCTCGCTGCTCCCAGACCCGCGCTCAGCTGCGTTTTGTGTGCAGCTGCCCCAGCTCGGCCCGGGCTGGGCTGGGCTGGGCTGGGGGGCCCCAGGACAGCCGAGCCCGGGGCGACCCCTCCGAGCCCCTCTGTGCCAGCTGCAGCTCCTCCGAGCCCCTCTGCAGGGTTAGGGTTATTTGTGACCCTGTCCCAGCTCGGGGACAGGTGAAGGGTATTTGTGACCCTGTCCCAGCTCGGCGACAGGTATCTGTGACCCTGCCCCAGCTCCCCGCTCTGCCCAGCCCGGGCACGCTCCAGCTGGGCGTTTTCCTCCTCCACAGCCTCTCTCTTAACTAAACTCTGCTCAGCAGTGACACGGCTGTGAACTTTCCGAAGGCAGTTCAGGAAGCTGAGCGCTGAGGATAATTCTCTGCATTCCTGGAATTCTCCATTTTCAGGGAAGCAGTGGAAGCGCTGGGTGATGCCCAGCAGAGCAGCCGAGATCCTTCTCCTGCCGCAGGAGCAGCGGCGATGCGCCTCGGGGGCGAGCAGCAATTAAAAGTGGTAATACTTCCAAATTAAAAAGTCTCTTGTCCGCGGCCCGTTCTGTTGAATTAATTAGAGGGAGCGCTGCTCTAAGCCTGAGCAGCTGCTGCAGTTACCGGCGCTCGCTGAGGGAGCGTCATTTATGTCCCAAGTCTTGCTGGGGGGTTTTGCCACCAGAACCGCCGCTGCTGAATCCCGAACAGCGCTCCTTCCCGAGATAACAGCCTGCATTGTACTGTGCACTGTGCACGTCTCTTTCCTGAGCCTCGGCCCTTTCCTTCCAAGCCTCCTTTCCCAGCTTAACACCCTGACAGCAAATAAAGGATTCTCTGATGGATCCTTCTCTTGCAGCCAGAGCAAGAGGAAAGAAGCCTGATATTAGCTGTTCATCACTTTTTCTAGGTGTTCAAGATCCCTTTTCATTCAATATAAAACCACAGCACACTGTCCAAGACTGCTAGAGAGGAGTGGGTGAAATACACCCGATTTACTCCTGTGTGTAGTCCTTTGCCAGAGCTGCAATTTCTGATTCCCCCATTGTGACCCATTTGTGACCCACAGACCTCTTCTACTTATTTCATTTGACAAAATATTTGATTAACTTAAAAAACCACAGCAATATCTCATTTAGAAACAAACAAAAGCCTCTTCACATTTTCATTTTATAGTCGTGTCTCAAGTGAAAGGTGTCCAGGGGTAATGGCTTGTAGCAATGCAAAGAATGGGAGCAGCACATGAGCAGGGAGCAGGAGCCCCCTGTACACCCACCTAAGAATCCTTCCAGTAACAACCATCAGGGACAACTGGGCACTCTAAGAGTCCTTTAGGGAAATTGTTCGGATTTCTCTTTCATGGGTTAGCTAGATTTTATGATGATTCTGATCTTCTTCTATTGCCCCTGCTTCACTGCTTACCACGTATCCCCCCAGGAGGATACACACAGGCACACGTATATACACACATACATGTACCTGTGTGTGTATGTATACACAGGAGATAAATACATATATATATAGTGTATATATATATATACACACACGTAACACCACTTAAAAATTAGGTCAGTCCCGTAACAATAACAATCATTTGCCCATTCCTCCCAGACTATCCTGCTTGCCTATTCCCAACTACACATTCCCAACTACAACTTCTATAGGAAAAAAATCATACTCTGATTATAGTTATCATATTCTGATTATTCAGAATGGACCCAGGTTGTAGATTGATGCCTTATTAGTCACCATGCGATTTATTCCACTAGTCTAACATAGAGGCTTACAACAGACAAGATTAAGTACCAGGTGCTGAAACACATGTTTAACACAAAGTAGTATTAGAACAGAAAAATGATAATTGTAACAAAAACACAGTGTTAGTTTAACGAAGTTAGGCTAGAGTAGCTAGTAACACAGATAAGATAAGAAGCAGGTCTCTTTTCAGTTTGGAAGTGCCTCTGTGCACATTACCTGATTCACATGGCCCTTTATGTTTCATGCTGATGTTTCTTTTCGCAGCATAAGCCTTGTTGAACTGACAGATGTTTTCGTAGGTTTTCCCATCAGGTCCACAGATGCTCTCTTGAGATTTGCACACACACTGAGGTTCAGGGACTTCCCCAAACCTTGCTTCATCAGCATCCAGCCTGCACTCGAGGTGGTCCCCGCACTGCCCATAGAAGTGGTTGCCCTGGTGTAGGTCGCAGATCTGCCCCTCGGCGTTCCCGCACTCGGTGCAGCAGCTGCAGCGATCCGGCACCGTCCCTGCCGGACAGTCCTGGGGCTCAGAGCACTGTGCCAAATCGCATTTCCCACAGCTGTCCCCTTCCCTCAGCAGCCTCCACCAGCCCCGGTGGTACAAGGCAGGGAAACTCTGTGAGACCTGAACTAGTGCTACCAGCACTGCTGTAACCATCCGGTGCTTCATCTCGAGAGTGGAACAAAAAGCAGAAAAGGTCCTTGGAGTAAAGCCAGGGGGAGGAAAAAAAAAGTAAACCAAAAAAAGAGCAAGCTAGTGAGAGAAAAACATCACAATCCTGGTTTTGTTTCAGAATAATAGATGTACTCCAAACACAGGCTTTGAGAAAAAAATGACTATCAGATTCGTAATCTGGAACTGATAATAAAAATGCATAAAACCCCAGCAGCTTTTCTCTAACGCAGTTTGGAATGTGAGTACTGCTTGCACAGAGACCAAACTGCCCCTTCTGACAGCTGAGTAGAAGCTCTCTGAAAAGCTGTTTGCTCCGTGTCTCATTGAGCCAAATTTGCAAAGCCTTGCTCTACTGAAACATCACATTGCAGCTATTGTGGAAAGGGGAACAGGGTAAAGGAGTGTAAAGTGAAAAAAGTCACTGTTGTGAGTGCCCCTCCCCTCCATCAGACGAAATAGATGGTCTCAAAAAGATAAACAAGTGTAGGAAGTAGCACCCAAAGCCCAGTGCCCTGGGGCTCAGCCAATGCTCCAGAGACCAGAGCTTGGTGCAGCCCCAAAGTGATCCATTCCTGATCACAGTCTGAATTCACACTTCATTTACGGGCTCTATTACAAGCAAGAGGCAATCCAAGACAGCTGGAACTGACTTTCAGGCTTAAGGTGAAAGATGCCTGTAACCATTAAGGCACCCATTGTTGACTCTCCATATTTTTTCTTTTCAGTGTTTTGTGGGTGTCCATGCTTTGCAACACAAAATAATATGATCCATGCTCGGCTCTAAGAACAACGTGCAAAGGTTTAGAGCACAGGCACACGTGAGCCAAGTGCTGCAGCTTCAGGAGCACGTTCTGCTCAGTCCTCGGTGCTGTGCTCGGATTTTCAAAGCACTTCTCTGCCTTAGTTCCTTAAGATGTGCTTACACTGCAGGTTATGAAGGAAAGGAAAGAGGCAGCTTGGATTTCCTGCTGTGCTTTTTCTGTGTACATGGCTGCCAGTTCAGGGACAGGGCTTTGCCGTGTCGTTTCTCAGCAGGTGTTGCACTCTTCTTTCTCCAGTTCAGGATTTAGACATGCTCCCTGTGTCCTGGCAGAAATCTCCCATCCCTACAGGTGAGATTTTGTCTGGAGCCCACAGGCTGTTGCCATTGTTCAAAGCACGTGCAGCTCAGCAGCAATCCCTCTCCCTGGCTGTGGAGGTGGAAGTGGAGCACCATGGACCTACAAGCATGGCTCAGTGCCACGGGTCAGGGACCAGCACTGCCTACAAAAGCTGCACTCTGCGGGTGTCAGCTTAAAATAACCCTACGTGCATCACAGTTTGAAGATAAACACATAAAACCAAGACTCTGTTAACAAGCTGAAATAAAAGAGAAGCCATGTTTGTGCCTACTTTTCCTAAAATCTTCCACAAGCAGCTTTTCCTCCTCTTTTTTTTTTTTTTTGTTCATGGTGTGCAGTTGCTTGCATAAGCTCAGTGAAGGATTCATTTTGTTGTACCAGCCTTGCATCCTCTGGCTGCATTCCCAAAGGCAAATCTTTTGAGGTTGTATATTTACTTTTCATCCCAAACATTTCCATGGCTTTTCCCAAATTCAGCTCCATACCTTCTGCACTATTTGAGATTACCTCTTCCATTGAGTTAAGTAGCAGGCTGCTTCAGAGTCACTTCCTTCTCCTGAAGAGCACAAAATTCAATTTGCCCCAGCCCACACTGATAACACTTCTCCAATCCAGCCTGGAGACACCTGAAGGCCACTGGGTTTTCTTCTGATCACTGGGATAATTCATAGGATAATTCATATTCTCTATGTGCACGTTTTCGCTTGGAACTCTGAATCAGACTGTAAACAAATAAATCATGTGTGTAATTGATGCTTTTAACATTGAGAGCCAGAAAAAGAAGTAACCACTTAATTTAATGGGAAATTGACTCTGTTGTCCTGTTTGATGTGTTTTATTTCACATTTCTTTATCAAGTCCTAATTGGACATTTAGTTTTGCATTATAGGGTCTACTCATCACAGTCTTTTTCATTATCTGTCTGCACAGCTGTAGGGGATGAGAACCTATAGAACAAGGCTTTGCAAGGCTCATATGGAGTAAAGGAATGTTTATAGGGGTGAAGCCAAAGCAGGAAGGGGCTGCAGGCACCCCTGGAAGGGTGAGCTTTGTTTGGCATCTCTCAGGAACCCTGGGACCTTAGGGCTGTAAAACACTGAGTGTACTGCAAGGAATTACCTGCTGTGAGCTGGCACGGAGGAAACCCATCACAGATATCCTAGAAAGCATTTTTGGCATTTCCCTGACTCATGTAATCCAAATTCTTGGTGGATTCAGCCTCTAAATGAAGAACTGGAAGTGTCTGCAGCCTTGTTTAAACAGCTGGCAGAGGATCTGCAGCTGATTGTCACAGATTCCTGAGATCACCTGGAACAAATTGAGGTTAAAGCACTGTGCTGTGACATGGAGAAATGGCCTGGTCACCCTCTGAGTGTCTTTCATTATCAGGCCAGCTCTGACAAGCTGAGGAGAACTCCCCGCTGTGGGTGGACGTGTGGCAGTCAGAGCAGGGCAGGGCAGGGCAGGGAGGGACAGCAGGATGCACAACTGGGTTTGAAGAGACACAGTAAAGGCACAGTCCCATCTGCTTCAGGAGTAAAATCTGCATTATTTCAGGAGGTCTCTAATCCCTGAAGTTTGCTTTGGTAGGGAAAAGAGTTTATTTTCAGCACAAACCATGAATTAATCCTAAATATGCCCCAGAAGGAAACACAAGCAGCAGTGGATGAATGTCAGTGCTGGAGCTGCAGGACAAACAAACAAACAAACAAACAAACAAAGAGTGCCCTGTACCCAGGGCTGTGCCCTGTGCTTGCAGCCAGCAGCCCCAGGGGCTGCCTGCAGGGCAGGGCACAGGAGGCTGCAAGGATGGGGAGCCACAGCTGGGAAGGGACACCTTGGGAATGCTGTCCTGAACAGGGAGTGGAGCAGCGCTCCCGTGCCCTGGTCTCTGCAGGGAAGGCTGTGCTGGCTCTGCTGGAATTTTCCTGGCTTTCCCCCAGTATTTCCATATGGCACAACCAGGGCAGGGAGTTCTGGCACCTTCCTGTGGGAACTGAGGGGGTGATGGGCAGCGAGGGGATGGCAGAGCTGCCCAGGGCTGGCACTGAGCTTTGTGTCTGCTCTGTGTGTAGGGCACGTGGCTGATGCCGTTGGAAATCCTGCTGCTGGTGATTTTTGAGGTACTGCTCCCTCAGACAAAATATGGTTTGGCTCTTTTTTCTGTTTTTATTAGTCTCAACATGAGTTTTAATTAAGTAAAGGTTTCTCAATGCGACTCCTGCCAGACTTGCAGACCTGGTTCTTATGCAGACATGCCCAGGAGTCCTGTGAGGAATTACAACAGAATAAAAAAAAAAAACAACCTTCCATGTGTTCCTTCTGCCTTTTCTACCCTGCAATGGTTCCTCTCCTTGAGCAACCAGAGCCAAGTTTAGGAACTAGAGTGCTCAGTGTCTGAGGCTGTTCCCACTACCTGCACTGGAGGTTCTTCAGAAACAGCAAATCTTGGCTGGCTCAGTGTGTTTCTATCCAAGGAATTTTATATTTGTGTTATCTGCCCAAAAGAAGCATTGAGGAATGTTCAGCCTGTCCTGGGTTACTGCAGGCTACAGGCTGTGCCCAGTAGGTGTGAGCATTACCTGCTGCTGTGTCCATCTCCTGGGAAAGCTGTTCCCCCCAGTATCCAGAAGTGCCTGGCTCAGCTGAGAGCAGTTTTAAATTTTGTTGCAGTAAGTGGCAAATGGGGGCACTGGTGCCATGTGCTGCTCCTCCCAGAATTGCTGACTGGGATCTCCAGGCAGGGCCAGCCCTGGGTGCTGACACTACTTTCATGGATCTCATCATTAGTGCTGGAAGCACATGAACTATAAGTTAATCCTACTGTAACATGATTATTAAATCCATTAATCAAAAGCAGGAGATCCATAATTAACTTATTCTCCAGCATCAAGTAAATGATTCTGCTGTGAGCTTTAAGAAAGCAATTGTTCACTAATATGCAAAATACAGTGGGGCTATTAGACTATAAGACTGTAATTGTATAATAAAATTATAAATTTTGCATATTTTAATAACATTTTAATTATTTTCTTTGTAGGTTAAAATGGAGGTTCATTTTTTTAAGGTTTCATGTATAATTTAAAAAAAAAATCAAAAGTAATGTGTGTCCCCTAGCTGTAAGTTGACCTTCCCATGAAGGTCAGACTTTTGGTGACTCACCTTGCACCTGTCTCCAACAGTGGGTGTAGATTTCTCCTGTTCCATATTTCAACATATTCATTGTTGCTCTCTGCAGACATTCAAATTTTAACCTGAAAAGACAAAAGAAGTGCCTGATAACACTGTGCTGGTACCAAATGCTGGGTTTGTTTCAATACAGGCTTACTGATTCCTTTTCTCACTAGTTTTTTCTTTCCAAGGGGCCATATATATTAAGGGGTCTTTCCAAGCCTGTTCTGCGTCTCTGCTGTCCTTCAAGTAGATTAAATTTCTGAAAACTCTGCAGTCTTATCCAGAAAACCACCTGAGCTTCTCATCCCAGAACAGAAGGGTGGTGCTGGAAACACCAGGAGTGTTCATCAGGCACCTCTCTGAAGTCATTCTCTTGAGAAGTCAGGGTTGCAGTGAGGAGACTTTCACAGGAGCACATTTCACCCATGTGAATGTCACCCTGCCCACATTTCCAGCCTGGCAAATCCAGCCTGCTCCTCTAAACCTGTTTTCTGTGCACTTCCACCAAGTATTGCAGTGTAGGAGCAAGAGCCACCATCATTCCTCTTCCAGTTCAAGGTGCTTTCAGCTGGCATCTGAGCAGCAGTGCCAGCTCTGGCTGCTGTGGGTGCCTGTTCCCCTGTCCCCCTGTCCTGCAGTGACAGGAGGAACAGCAGGAGCTGGAGCCCAAAGCTGACCCTGGTACTGCTACCAGCAAAGTTCTTCAGAGGGGCAACCACAGCATTTCCTGGGAAAGTCTGATGGAAAGGGAGAGCTCCAAAACCTGCAGACAATGAATACAGAGGAATTTTTCTTGGCAATCTTAATGTTGATGGATAGGACAGTTTGCCTTGTCCAGTTTATATAAGAGCAGCTGAATTACTTCATAGCTGGATATTTATGAGAAGTTTCGTTTCAAATAATATAGCTTTTGCCTCTGGCAGTGCTGTGGTTTAGCCCTATTATTACTGGGAACTAAATCTTTAGGATGTTCCAGCTGTAACTGTAGGGCCTGTCTGTCTACAGAGCAAAGTTAATATTTTCCAAAGCAATGGAAACTTTATAATGGAAAGTCACATCAGCAAAAACTACCTGTCCCTAAAAGCAGCCAGGAAATCAGGCACAGAGAGGAAATTTGGGGGATGTTCCTTCAGCTGCTCCTGCTTCCTGTCACAGCAATGCTGAGTGTTCTCCATGGCAGGGAAAGCACAGATATTCTATCCCAGTCCTCCTTGGGAAAGCAACCAGGAACCAAGCTGTGACATAAGGAACATTCCCTCAGCTCAGTTCTGCTGCTCCTGTCCTTGAGGGAAAGGAGATTCACCCCTGGAGCCAGCCCTGAGCCACGAGGCTGTGACAAAAGCTGTGGCTAAAGGGAGCAAGCCCTGAGAGCAGCTGAAATCAGGGAATTGTTCAGGTGGGAAAAGACCCTTCTGGAAAGGCTCTGTAGCACAAGAGGAGCAGCTGAAGGAGCTGGGAAGGGGCTGGAGGATCCCTGAGGGAGCTGGGAAGGGGCTCAGCCTGGAGAAAAGGAGGCTCAGGGGGGCCCTTGTGGCTCTGCACAACTCCCTGCCAGGAGGGGACAGCCGGGGGGATTTGGGATCTGGGAACAGGGAACAGGGACAGGAGGAGAGGGAACGGCCTCAGGCTGGGCCAGGGGAGCTCAGGGTGGATTTTAGGGAAAATTTCCTGACTGGAAGGGTGGTGGCAGTAGAGCAGACTGCCCAGGGCAGGGTGCAGTGCCCATCCCTGCAGGGGTTTAAATCCCTGTGGATGTGGCACTTGGGCACAGGGGCCAGTGGTGCCTTGGCAGGACTGGGGGAACAGCTGGACTCGATCATCTTGGAGGGGTTGTACAAAGAAATTCCTTCTGTTAACATTAATATTTGGCTGCTACAGTAAAACACATTAGGGCATTTTAGTTGGGTTTTAAAGAAAGAAACCAAAACAGAAAAGAGAATGATTTTTTTTGTAGTAGAGAACCTCTCTGAGGGGTTGTGTTCATATCACAAACATTCACTTTATTACATTTAATGGAATGGACTTCAAATGCCAGTATATACAAGCCAGCACTTCATTATTGGAGTTTGTGTTTATCCACTTGCCACTGTCAGCCTGTTCCCCTCTGTCTTCTTGTGCTGCTCTTAGTAAAAGCAATGATTTATGAATATGTGGGTTAGATCCCTCACAGTACAGCGTGGTGAAGTGGTTCAATAAAAAGTTATTAAAGTAAAAAATCTATAGTTTCACATGCTCTGCTCCCCTTCTCTAGGAGCCCCCAAGAAGAGCTGCTTAAGCAAACACTGTGCTGAGATTGTAACACAAGCTGCAAACTGAGAGGCCTCACCAGAACTGTGCTGAGTGCAGCCACTGCAGGCAGTTCCAGCTCTGCCCACATTCCTGCAGGATTGCCCCTCAGTGGGTAAAGCAGCACAGACCAAAACAGGGCTCTGGAGTAGGGGAATCTGCCATAAAACGTTCATTTTACAATCAGCAAATAAACACTCCCAGTACCCTTATGCTAACAGCACCAAATCGTGTTTGGTTCTTTAATGTAACTGTGCAGCCACGTTCCATTTATCTTTAAAAGAAAACTCTGGCTCCTGCTGATTGCAGGATAAACAAAGCTGACTTTGGGCAGTTTCCAGAGCCTGCTTAGGATATGATTTTTCTAAAAAAAAAAATAACAGTGTTTCAGCCTAAAACAGAGAGTGAAAGGGTGATTTAGCCTAGCCTACCCCAACCCACGTTTTTCAGCCAGCAGCACAGCCATGCAAAGGAGGGGATGACAAATGGGGCAATTGTGCCTATGTGCAGGGAGAGAAAGCTGCTTGTAGCAGAGAGGGCTGAAGGAAACATCTCCAGGACAGAAAATAATCTGTGAGGAAGACATGGAAAGTGATAGAATCTGTTCAGCTGCAGTACAGCAGGAAGAGTATAAGAGATGGATTACAAAATGATTTTGCTGCCTCTGTTTCATCTTCCCAAACCTCTGAGAAAATGCAGCTGTACAAACAAGAACCCTCCATCTGTGTGGGGCATGGAGAACTTCAGCAGGTGAGGCTTTCCTCAGTGAGTGACAGATGTCAGAGCAGCGAGGCACCAGTGCAGCATCAAATCCTGTCCTGGCACTGCAGCACCATGCAGGGAGCATCCCCTGTGCTGCACTGCACCCAGCTGCTGCTGCTGCCCCAGGGCTCCCCCTGCAACAGAGCAGCCATTGAGGCAGCACCACAATCCCTCTGTTCTCTCTGACAAAGAACAACAGGCACGATCCCATCCATCCTCTGGGACATCTCAGCTTGAAGGTTCCAATCTGCCCCAAGCCACCAAAATAATTCTGTCACCTGTAGTGCTCTGCAGCTGCCAGTGCAGTCCTGCACACCCACCCCCAGCCAGGTGAGGTAGGAATGAAATGCAGGGATGAGCACAAGAGCCCAGCACAGCCCCTGAGCTGCTGTCAGTCAGTGCTGATGCATGCACACCTCACACACCCCTGCTGCTGCTCAGGAAACACAAGGAAGCTTTTTGTCCACATTGAATTCGCTGAGGTTAGGTACCTGACTGCCCACTGGCACAATTCCTCTCCTGCTGAAGTAGAAGAATGAAGCAACTAATTTCTACTAAAAATATAGATAATAAGCCCAGTAAAACACATTGATCACCATGAAAAACAAAGGGAAAAGCAATTTGGAGTAGTGGTCCACATTGCCAGGGTTCTGAATTGTGAAATAACCAATAATCCTGTGCATTTTGTTTCTCAGGACACATTTGATTTTCTCATGACTTTTCATGGTCAAGTCACTGCAGTTAACATTGTTGCTGGAAATCTCAATGCTTGTGAAGCTGATTTTCTGTTTATAGCTGGTGATGGAATTGTTGAGGATGTTGGTGATGTTAACTTCTTCCATTTCTTCAGTCAGTTCCTTTGCAGGCCCCTAGGAAACAAGAGTGGGCAGTTTTAAGGTCTGTCTTCTGCAGAGGAAGGAGACCAAAAGGATAAAGATGTAAGAGCACACTTCACATGTGGGCACCCCAAGACTCAAACACACCTTCCAGCTGCTGCCTCACCCTAGAAGGGCCTGAGGTCCCAGAGATGCCTGCCTCCACCACTGCATTTCTAGAGAGCTTTTCAGAGCCTTGTGCAAGTCTCACTCTGGGTAACCCAACATCCACCTCCTACAGGAAATCCATCTCTGCCTGTCTGCACAGTAACTTCATGGTGGGAACTTGGTATTGAGGTGGGGAACCTCCTTTTCCCCTGACAGGATCTGGGCCCTCGATGGCCACTGGACTACAGCCCTACCTGATGATTTAATTTCTCACACTGAAGCAGAGCCCTTGAACAACTCACTCTCACAATCCCCACAGAACACTGTGGGACAGATGTTTGGAAGTATCTTCTGGGAAGGGAGGAAGGAGGGTTCAGCTTTCCCCTGGAAGAGGGAAGAACCTCCCTTACTGGCGTTGTTTGCTGGAAGAATGAAGAGCTGTGTTCTACTGGCTCTTCTCTGGTGCAGTTGAGAGGAGCAGAGGAGATCCTGCTCACATGGGCTCAGCTCAGGGCTGGGACCCAGCCCAGTGCCAGGCCCAGGTGCCTTTGTGGATGTGGTGCTGTGAATCCAACAGGACTGCCAGGTGAGGGAACTCTGCCAGAGACAGCACTCCTGTGCTATTCTTGTGCTTGTTACACACAAAGGTTTAGATTCAGAGCCAATTAGGAGAAGCACTGATGATGTATCCATAGCAGGGAGATCATTTGTCTTGTTCAGTTAATGCAGAACTAATTGCTGTCAGTCCAACACTGGCCTCATTAAGGTGCCTCTTACCTCCTGTGGCACTTTAGCTGCACACTTCTGGGATGAGCTGTAGTGAGCCACTGCATATTCCACCAGGGCACCAAAGATGAAGCTGAAGCAGATGCCCAGATAAACATCAATGGCCTTAATGAAGCAGTTGGTTTTTGAGAGGGAACTTCGTGAGCCGATCATCAGAGTGGTCATAGAAAGCACTGTTGTAACTCCTTGGGAAACAGAGACACCTTTTCTCGTGGACATTTGGAGAAGTCTTGGCCTACCCTCTGTTCATGTCATTGCTCTCTATTGCTGGCCAGACAAAGCACATCCCCTCTTACCAAACCCAAACCATCCATCACAGCAGCTGAAATGCTTTTGGAGCATTCAGCAGCTTCACACAGCTCTGCCTGCCTTTGGCAGCTCGGGTCCAACAGGCAGTTGGCTCTTTTCTTCTTCATGCTTTCAGTAAAAATCCCCTGTTCTGCTCCCTCCAAAGCACAGCACAAAGATTGTGTGTTCTGCCTCTGCTCCCTGCAGGGATGTCCTGGGAGCCTGAGCCAAACACAGCCCTGCAGGTGGGCACGTGTCCCTGCCACAGTGTCCCCTCCTCACAGGCCAGCTCTGCCCAAAGAGCAGCACAAGGTGAGCACACACAGCATTCATCCCTGAGCAGGTAGCTCAAGGAAAGTCCTGCCTACCCAGCCCCCAAAAGCTCCTCTGCCTGCTGAAATCTCCTCCTTTCCTCAGGCAAGAACTCACCAATGCAGGTTCTTGCAGGCACTGAGTCCAGGGTGATCCAGAAGGAAACCCAGGACAACATGACCAGCAGAGTGGAGGGCACGTAGGTCTCCAAAATGAAGTAAAGGACATTTCTTCTCAGTTCAAATTGTAATATCAGTCGTGGGTAACTGCCTGTTTATGAAAGGAGGAGACTTGGTGAATGGGAGATTCCCATTTACCTGAAGTAAAACTGGGACAGCATCACCTGAACAGCATTACCTGAACAGCACCCAAAGTATTCCTGTGCCTTATCATCACAGAGAATCAGACCCCTGTGCTCATTAGTGATTTGTGACCTTTGATAATTGTATCTTTTTCTGCTCAAGAAAACTCAGTCATCTTTTAAAAGCCAATTTGTTGTAAATACTGACATAAGGGTTCTGAGGCTGGATAAGCAGTGTTTTCAGGATGTAGTTCTGCTCTATAAACAATAATTCCCTTTGAAGTGTAGAAACAAAGTCCATGTTGTTCATGGGCTGTGTATGCAGCAAAACAACAAAACACTGTTATTTTTAAATCCTTGTCATCCTAAGGAAGTTGTGCCCCCTTTCATAATATCTGTAATTGGAGAAAATAGTATGTTACGCTGATAATGCAAAAGGCATTGAATTCTGAGCTACAAAAATATGTTATTCCATCATGATAGAATTGTAATTTACAAACAAATGTATGTTTAAAAAATTAACTTTACTGCTGGTTACTGTAAACATTGCTCTCTGCAGTATCTATAGACTGCACACCTGAGTGGAAGGGATAGTTTCTTCAGGTATGTGTGAAGGAAAATAGGGAGACCAAAAAAAATTAAAAATCTATCAAATGAATACAGTGTATTTTACACCTCCATATTTCAGTGGATCTCCATCTGACAGAACATCTTGACTGCAGCTAATACAGTGTCACCACCTGTCTGTGCATCTCTTTTTGTGAGACTGAGATCTGCTAAAGACTTTACTGGTCCAGGACTGAGAGAAACGATCCTGGCCCACAGGGGGAGAGGCGATGGGATGGGAATCCCAGGAGCTCCCCTGCTTTTCCCTGTGCAGAGTTACCCGTGTGTGCCCAGGTGTGCAGGGTTACCTCTGTGTAACACCTGCCAGGTGTGCAGGGTTACCTGTGTCCTGCCGGGACCTGGCCAGCAGGGTGTGGTAGCGCTCCAGCCGGAACCGCGCCAGCCGCAGCTCGTCCATGCCGCGCACGGAGCTGTTTCCCCCCAGCCAGGAGAAGGTGACATCGCGCTCGTCATAGCCCCCTGAGAGGACACAGAGAAACACGGACAAACGTAGAGAAACATCACAGGGAAACATCACAGAGAATCGTGGAGAAACATCGCAGAGAAACACGGAGAAACACAGACTGTGTGAGCACTGTGGCCAGTGATACTCCTGCTGTGGTCAGAGAGCCTTCCTCTGCCCTCCTCTGCCCTGCTGTGGTTAAAAAAGAGAATTCAGCTCTCACTGAGCCCCTCAGCACGGAGCAGCAGCACATTTCACTGAGCTGTCTGTTCAGTGCTCCAGAACACCAGAAAAGGCATTTGCAGTTAGAGCTTACAGCTGAGCTGCTGAGTGTAGTGAACCAGGCTCCTCTGACTTGGCACTCACTGTCCAGAAAACCTGCTCATAAAAACAACCTTTTCTGCACATCATTCCTCCATCCTCAAAGGCATTAAGTTACTGAGGACAGATATTATACACAACGTTCAGGTGACACCGAATTCCTGCCCCAAAGCAGCAGGACTCCACACATTCCATGGGAGTCCGTGCTTGCAGGGATGTAAGTGATGGCATGACCTGGGGTTACACTGAGGGACACCTCGGGCTGAGGGATAAGTCTTGTACTAAGCTGCCAGCCTGCCATTATCTTCAAAAATTTGACTTAATTTAGGAAACAAGTCCATCAGTTTCACTGATTTAATTCTTTTATTAAGAGCCCTTCTTTGAGACCATGAGTAGGGACGCTGTGATTCTGGTAATAACCCATTTGTCCCAGCAGAAGGAATCAGATGCAGTTGCAGCTCTATTTACATCTAATTGTGTTTTCTTATTAGACACAAATTACCAGAGCTTGGGTGTGATGAACTCCTAAATTAGGTGTCCAGAGCATGTATCCCTGAGTAGAATCCTAAGCATGTGACTTTTCAAAGTTCCTAAGTGGTTTTATAAATCGTGGTTACTCAGGAAAATTTTATAATAAGTGATAGATTGTTGTTAATTCATCTGGCGTATATTTAAATAGCATTATTTCTGGGCACTTATCCTAATGAAATCTCTAGTGGGCAATATGTATGTAATTTCATTGGAATTATACAGCAACTGAGCATGATGTAGGACCCAATCAGTTTTAAACCAGGCCTAAACATGCTCTGCTTTAGCAGAAGAGGCCAATCATTATTATTTCAGGAGCTATTCTTTGTAATAAAGTTAACCATGGTGAACTAATATGATTTTAATGTGAAAATAATATGTGCTTCCCTAGGTGCTTCATGCTGCAGGCCCAGTAGTTGAAGGTCTGGTCCTTTCCATGCTGAGATGGTGGAGGATTGGTTTTGTGGCACAGCTCATCCCAGACCCAGAGCAGGCTGAGCTTTGGGGTCACTCCCTGCAGTGGCCCTCCCTGCCTGGAGTCCTCCTCAGCCACTGCCACAGCCGAGCTTTTAATAGGAGAGCAGAACTCTGATAATTCCTCCTCTTGAGATTCCCAGCCTGAGACTCTCCTGAGGACAAGGGTCCCACCCTCTGTATCCCCTCCCTGGGGGGGCAGGCACCCCAAACCTGCCTTTGGCCATAATTTGAGCTCAGCTCTAATTCTGTGAGAACCCCCCTTCCCAAGGTCATTTTACAGGGGGATTTGGGGGTGCCATGGGCAGTAGCTACCTAAAGATGTGAGAATTGCTCTTTGTGCAACTCTATCACATGCACTTACCCCACAAGTTAGTTTGGAAGAAGCTGTGTGTTCAGAAGGATCTAAATTTTGAAAACCAACCAATATTACTTCACCCTTTCTGTGCAAGATAGCTACACTTTAGTAAAATATTCTTTATGACCACATTTTTGCATAAACTGCACAGGGACAGGAATTCTCTGGACTGTGGATTACAACACGAATATTTGAAGAATGATGATGCAGAGTTGTTTTCTTTTGGACATTAGAATTTGCAGGAATAAAAATCTACTCCAGAAAGCCACTGTGTTTAATCCAAATATTCAAGATATATGTACTTATGAATAAACAAATTTAGAGCTTTCTAGAATGTTATACTTACAGCTTTCTAGCTGCAGTCGGCATGTTTGTGTGTCCATAGGGTATTTTGACAGGTCCATGTTACAGGCAACAGTAGTAGTGATTCTGTGGGAAGAGAAAGAATTCTGAAAATTGCAATAAAAAGCATAAAATTTGCAATAAAAGCATACAATCCCACAGCAAACTGGATCACAAAGCTCTGCTCAGCAAGTTTGATTATTTGGACCAATGATATGAATTAACTGAGAACCCTCAAGAACAAGCACTCTCTGCAGCCACCCCAATGAAAACATAGCCCAGTTCTGCTTGATCTGCTGGGATATAGAGTGTAGATTAATTTTTTTTTTTTCCCATTGCTACAATTTGCTCATCTTAAGGAGTCACCATTTGTGACACGAGGCTTGCTCTGACAGGGAGGCAGGTGAATTTTATTCTGCTCAGGTGACTGGGTAAGGAGCACTGTAGGAATTGCTAAGTCAAGGGCTGTGAACCTTCCTGCACTTCATGGACAAATACATTTCTTGGTAAACAAACAGAAGTCATCACTACATGGAACCGGATAAGCAAATGGTTCCCCACTATCAGTTAAACTTTTTCTGTTATGATGTCCTCCTTCCATTCCTCCCCTGCCTCCGACTGGATTTTCCTCAAATTTTTTTTTTTTTTTTTTTTTTTTTTTTTTTTTTTTTTGAGAGACACCTCAACTTGGTGAGCAGCCTCAGGACACAGCATCTCTGTGATGGGAGATCCTGATCCCTGGCTGGCATTTCCAGAGGCCAGGACATGGGGAAATGCATCAGCAGAGCATGGTGACAGCTGGCTTGTTAAGCCAAACCCATGACTCGTGGCAGCTGGTCCTTGCTCCTGAGCAGGATATTTAAGGAGATCCGTTCTGAGGCAGCAGAGGCAGGGGGAGCAGGACAGGGACAGGACACGGGGAGCACACGGGCAGGGGTCTGTACCTCAAGGCGTAGAGCACTGTGCCGTTGGCGAACAGCCGCAGCAGGCGGTTGCCCACGGTGACGTCGTGCAGGAAGGAGCTCTTGGAGCCCACGATGTAAGTGTCGGGCACCCAGAGCAGCTCCAGCAGCCGAGCATCCAGCGTGAAGCTCCTGTTCCCGTGGAAGGCCAGGCGGGGGTCGGTCCAGCGCTGCCGCAGGGAGATGGTGGCTGTGTAATCCTGGGGACAGGGCACAGCTGGGGCACCCCACGTGTGGGACAAGGGGCAGAGCACATCCTGGTTCAACCACCACAGCCAGGCTTCCAGCTTCACTTCCATCACTGTTTGATTCACTCTGCAGTAGTTCTAATGCACCTCCACTCTGAGGTGTGGAGTTTGGGGACTAAAGATCATACTTAGAGTACTTCATGTTTTTAATGAGCAGTTATTGTGACTGATATTTTTGTGCTCGTTTTGCAGGTAAGAGAACAGATGGGAAGCACACACTTCAGTCATTGCCTAGAGCTGGGAAATTCCACAATACTATAAATCTAGTTATCAAAGAGGCATTGGCACTTTGGAGAAAAAAGCCAAGTGAATCCAACCTGTTATGTCAGGATGTCTTAAATAAACCCAAACAAGTGAAAAAAATAAAACGTGTGCCTTCAATTTTAATGGGAATTTTGAATCTAAGAATTCTGGGATTAACTTGAGTTTGGCCTGGAGTGTTCTCATGGTGCTCCAGCAGAAAAGAATGAGCAGCACCCACTGAGCTCTGAAGCTGGTGCTGAGCCTGCTGGACACCTCAGGCACTGCTGGACTATGCACCTTCCTTCCTCACAAGGGGTGACACACAGGATTGATTGTTTCTATTTCCACAGGGTCTGATTTCCAGAAGCTGCTGGGTTTTTGACAAGAAGGACTTTTGGAACCACTTCTGTTTACTTGTAAGCCCACATTACGATGGCATCTGCACAGTCTGCAGCCATAAAGGAGCTCAGTTTTCACCACACTGCTGAAAGTGGCCAACAGCCCCCCAAACAGCAAAGCAGTTTCAAAATGACCATGTGAAGTCTCTCCGGCACATCCCAATCTTATATTGTAAAATAAAATAAAATAAAATAAAAGTCCTTTCACTTACCATGTCACTCTCAGATATACTAGAAATACTTGCAATGTCCAGACTCATTGCAATTTGTACAGGTTCTCCTGCAGAGGGAAAGGAATGCTTCAGCAGAGAGAAGTGTGAAGGGCACAGGAAAGGCACTCAGGATGCTGAGCAGGGTGGGCACAGCTTCAGCCTCGCTTGCTGTCACTAAATGCAGAGGCCCAGAGGGTCAGACACAGTTTCAGAGCATCACAAATGACATGGTCCAAAACGCAGCTGTCACTGTCAGGGAGCTGGAGCCAGTGTTTGGTGATGGGAGCAGGGGTGAGCACCCACCAGCACCGGCTGCAGAGCTCAGCAGTTTCAGCAGCAGCGCTCCAGTGGCACTGGCCTTTGGACAGGCAAGGGCCACTCTGTCCCTTGATCCCAGCCCACAGCAGGTACAGGGAACTTCTCACAGCTCAGGGAGCGTGGGGCAGCCCTGGCTCCTGGCAGAGGAGAGAAGAGCCCTGGTTCCCGAGAAAGGCACTCCTGGAATGAGGAGCAGCAGCCCCTCTGCCTCTGTCCCTGCTCCTGCCCCTGTCCCCCTGTCCCGGTCCCTGCTCCAGCTGGGCGGGACCCGCGGAGCGACAGCGCCGGAAGCCACCGCGAGAGGGCAGCACTGCCCGGACAGGGATAGGGACAGTGACACGGGGACAGGATAGGGACCATTCTAGGCATAACAACATGGTAAATTCTGTATTGTCTCACATTTATTACCATGGCCAGAAAAAGGAAGCAGCTCAGGGCTGCCAGCAGCAGCAGGTCAGTCCAAAATGGGAAATATCCATGGCCTTGTGAAAGCTGATGGGAAATTTGTCTGTCAAGAAGGGTTTCATTAATGGTTCAGGCACAGATCCAAAATTAAAAGAAATAAAAATGGTCATTGCTGTTTCTTAAACTTCCAATGATACTTTTCAGGTTCTGAATGTCATTCTGAGAAACCCTTTCCTCTGTGTGATGGCAGCACTCACCTGTGTAATAAATGTGATTCGTGCTAATTAAATTGTAACTATATTAACAAAATTGTATTTAGATCAATAGAAGGCAATTGTTACAGAGTGAAGGGGGGAAATGGGTGAGACAGGGCAAAGGACATTCTCCAGATGTGGGGAGCCAAACAAGTATTTTGGAAGGGATAGTAGAGGGATGTAGGTCTGATAATTAGTGTCTAAAAAAGGAGAGTTTTGACCTTGAAATGGGCCAAAATGGGAAGATTCCAAGACAAGACGTAATTAGAATCTTGTTATGGAGAACATCTGCTCAGTTACAGAGTGTGCATGCGCTACCTGCGGGTCACACCTCGGTCAGTGATGAAGACGACGAGCCTTCATTGGAAATGAGACCCTCAAAAGGATGAGAGACCCCCTAACCCATCAGCAGAGCATGTGCCATGCAACATAGTGACGTAGATTTTAGAAATAGAAACTAGGAGGAGTTTTCTAGAAGCTTCTTTAGCATATAGTATATAAGTGGGATTGTTGGCCTTGATGCTTTGGTACGTGAGGAGGGATGAGTCCCTCCCTGTATTCCCGGTCAGAGGGGGGCCCCTTCCCCCTCCCCGGTCGGTTTTGCCTATGCTTTATACGAACCCAAATTATACTAAATTTTTTCTTAATGCCAAATTTTGTATATTCTCAAATATATGCACTTTGATTGTATTCATCTCCAATACTTTAATTGTATTTATTTATAATTGTTACTATTAAAAATTTGCTGCTACATTTAATCTTGTTGTTTGATAAATTGGGAAAATAGAACAACATTCACAACACCTGGAAGCTGGGACACCTGACACCCAAATTGCTCAATAGCCTCAGATAAATTCCTGCCTGCTCCTGACTCCCCGGAGTCTCACCAGGGTTTGAAACAGATTTGTGTCTCAATGTGAGGTGAAAGCATGTGTGAAAAATCAACATTCCTGGCAAGAAGAATGGCTTTGTTCCTCTGTAGCTGCATAAATAGCTATAATAGCTGTACATGACCAAAACCAAAGCAGAAAATCACAAGGGTCAGGCTCTAAACAAAAGCTTCTATAGTTAGAGCAGAATTTAGTTATTCAGTCAGGTCTTTTATAGAGATGTTAAAATTTTTAATTCCTGCTCTTCACCTCACAGCTGGACATGTCCCCAAGGCCCAGTTATTTGAGACAAGAGAGGATGCACAGAAAGGAGAGCAGCTGAGGCACCAACTAATGAAAAAGAAACACAACTTTGAAATTGCGGCACCCTAAAGAAGCCCAAAGCTGCTCTCCCCATAGCCATGCACCCTAAAGCAATCCTAAAGCTGCTCTCCCCCACAGCCCTGCGCCCTAAAGAAGCCCAAAGCTGCTCTCCCTCCCTTGCACCCTAAAGCAATCCCAAATCCTGCTCTCCCTCCCTTGCAGACTGATTTTAGGCGCTCCCTAGAGTGGAGCCAACGCACCCCCAAAGTTGGGCCGCAGGTATTTGTTGTAGCCCGTGGTGAGGTTCTCCAATCCAGGCAGGGACGTGCCCCTGCCCTGCAGGCTGGATCCATGGCCCAGAGAGCTCCTGGGGACACAAACACCAACTCTTACATGCTGGGCTGGGCACCTGGTCTGCAGCTGCTTCCAGCTTGTGCTCAAACAAACAAACAAACAAACAAACAAACAAACTGTATAAAATAGTTATTTAAACCAAATAGATAATTGAAATCACAAGCATCTGCTCACATTGCTGTCTTGGCTGAATAATTAGCACCTTCAAGAGGTGGGAAAATGGCAAATTGCCTCAGCTGATAGCTACAGGTTAGACACACAGTGTCTTAAGAATGTTCTTTAAATACCACAGAAATAACAAGCAAGGTCTGTGGACTGCAAGCCTGAAGAATAAACCCCAATATCCCCTTCCCACTCCTTCTTGTACAGTCTATATCAGGAATATCCTCTCACCAAGGGTTTTTCTTCTGTTTCCTTCACACTGGGTTATTAGGGCCTGCAGGATTTACACTAAACAGGACCTTACAACAGAACCAGGTTTTGCACAGTATATCTGTAAATACTTCAACACATTTGGGACTTGTAGGTCCAAGGATGGTAATAACAGAGCTGGGAGCCTTGTGGGAGACACTTCTGGTGAAAAACTACAAGCTGTGCTGGTTCTGAACAGGAAATCAGGGGTTGCACTGTTAATGGACACACTGTGGATTATGGACCTTTGCAGATTGCTCTGTCCTTTGCCACATCCCTGACTGCACCTGCCTCCTCTGGATGGCCTGCATAATTGGAAGCACAGTTTCCTTGTGACCCACATTATTTATGTGAAACATTATTCAAATGTCCCCTTGAAAACAAAACAAACCCTTCACTTACCTTTGGGTTGGGAGGAAAAGACACAGACCGAAGAAGGAAAAACATCTGCAGAACATGTCTGGTGATTGTTTCTGTATTTGTTCTGCTTGTCTGCAAAGGAGAAAAGAAAAACAAAGTTCTGTGGTTTAAGAAACATTATTTCAAGGGAAGGAGGCAAGGAAAAGAGATGCTGCAGTCAGAATCATCCCAGAGTGATGTTTAACATACCCAGCAGTGGCTCCTGCCCTTTTTCCTGGCTAGTATAATTTTCCAGCATGTTCTATCACTTACCACATAAAAGACCCTGGTGACAACTCAGGTCTTGAAGTCCTCAACAAATTGTAGCTCCTCTTCTACCAGTATGGGATGGCAGTTAGCTGGTGCTGAGAATGGCACCACGGGAAGGGACAGATGAAATAATACAATGTGCAGGTGGCTCCCAGAGCAGACCCAGAGATCCTGCCCACAGGCAGCAGGATCACAGCTCCAGCCCCTCCCAGCCCAGGCTCCCTGCCCAGCCCCACAGAGGTGCTGGAACTCTGTGCTCCACTGACTGTCCCTGGGATAAACCCATGCCTGCAGCATGAGGTCACTGCACTTCAAAGGGGTTTCGGTGACTTTTCTGGGTGTGGAACCGAGTTTGGCTGCTGGCCCAGGACTCCCTGGGCTGGTGCTGGCCTTGGAGCAGGTGCCACAGTGGCAGCTCTGAGCTGTGCTCTGCTCCATCTGAGCCCAGCTCCCTGCTGGAAGTGCTGCTCCAGTCACACACCTTTCCTCAGAGCCAGCCCCTCTCCAGTCACACATGGCATTCAGGGCCTCAGCTTCCAGTGTGGCTGCACCATCATAACCCAAATTCACAGGGTTTCTGCTTGGGTTAGATGCTGCTTGCAGGGGCTGCCCACAGCCCAGGGGACACTCTGCTCCTCAGCCAGAGGCACAGCTGAAAATAAGGAAATAACAACTTTTCCCACACAGAGCCAGTTCAACACCTGAACATTCAAGTCTGAATGCAGGGCACCCCACTGCAGAAAGGATGGGTTTTTCCAAAACACAGAATGCTCTAACACTGGTCTGAATTTCCAACAAGGCTCTGCTCCTCTAGCCCCTTCTCTGCCAGGCCCTGGGACTTGCCTGGGGCAGGCACTGCTCTGCCAAGGACCAGCTTTATTTAAGCTGATCCTTCACACAAGTGACCATCAATAACTGCTAACCTACTTCCTAAAAGACACAGATCAATTGACAGAGTATTATAACTCCTTTAAATATTAATGCCCTATCAGGAAGACAATTGCACTGGGCCTAGGGACTCCTCCACTATTAGAAATTATGCCCCAGCCTTAAATAAATTAACTCAATAAGTGTCTTACCATGAATACAAATTTCTGCTTAGGGCTTGCAAATAAAATGATTTAGAGCTTTTCTTTGAGGAAAGATGAGGTGTTTAAACTTGCAAAAGAGCAAAGGCTGCCATATTCATTAGGCTTTTTGTTTTAAATGGACTGCTTTGTTTCAAACTCAAGGTATCCCTTTTGGAAGGGAGGGGGAAGAATCTGGAAAATCGTTACATCTTCTCCCTCTGGGCTGCCCAGTTTCAGTCCTGCAAAGGTGCAGATGTCTGCTCCAGACCCCAAAGGCAGCTCGGGCCAGGCCAGCTCTGCCCCAGGGTGCCCAGTGCCACTGGCAGCACATCCTTGAGCAGGAACAGGCTGCTGGCACTGCCCCCAGCCTGTGCTGCTGCCTTGCTCCCATCCCTGCTGGCAGGAGTGGGCACCAGCTCTGAGAAACCTGCATCCCCGAGGCTGGAGGGAGCCCAAGGTAAATTTTATCTCAAAAGTGGATGCAGTGTTTCTGGGTTTTACCTCTCAGTTTGTGCATACAAACAGTTCAGAACTGCAGGGTACACATGGAGGACACAACTCAGGATTAAAAAAGAGCCACACTGATTCCACTTGACTGAAATAGAAAGGTTTGTAGGAGACACCATGGATTCATCTTACTTCTTTTGCCCTAGAGAGAGGAAAATTCCATCCAAAGCTGCACACAGAGACCCTTGAACAGAGAATTTTACCGGTGGCTGCAGGAGCTTGCCTCAGCAGCCTCCTCCTCCATGCCTTCTCTCTGCTGTGGGAATAAGGAAAAGGAGAGAATTTTATGACAGAAGTTTCTCAAAAAACTGTGAAAATATTTGAAAGGGATAAAAGCAAACCACTGCAGACTTACATTCAGGTTTGCATCTCAAAGAATAGAAAAAATCTTTACCACATTTCCCCACAGCTCAGCAGGTGTGACCTGCAGGGACCCCTCCTTGCCCTCTGTGTGTGAGGAGCTGGATCAGCCTCCAGGGGTCTGGGCTGGAGCCACATTGATGCTCCCTGGGCAGGTTTCAGGCACTCCTCAGGGTCATCCTTGGTCTTGATCTGTGTCAGAGACATAAACCTGTCTGCTGGGAATGCACACACCAAACCAAAAGGGAAACCATAAAATTGGAGGAAAAGATCTGACATTTCCCCCCATGATTATTCAGTTTATGTTTGTTACAGTATAAAGCATCTCCAGACCTGACACAAATAAAATAACCAGAAATCATGGAAGCATTTGTGAGCTGATGGAGAATGTGCCCTTGGGTATGAGACTGATGATTACCTGACAGGAGAAAATGTCTGGTGTCCTTAAAGGCCCTGAAGCCTATTTATTGCTACCTCTCTGGTCACACTACATCCTCACACAGCCCTGAGGAAGCTTTGTGGCATCTGGAAAAATACTGGCTGGTGTGTCCCCACCATGGGACCAGCAGTGCCCTGGCAGAGCCTTGGCACAATTATCCCAGGGAATTTGGGCATGCCAGGGCTATCTCTGCCTGCCAGTGAACTGGGAGATGGGCACGAGAAGGAATAAAGTGATTGCAGGTCTGGCCTGTTACAGAGGACAGGAATAGCTGGAGCAGTTCTCTATTCCCTGTGTGCCACTGCAGGCACTCACACAGCAATGGCTGAGGGAGAGGCTGTAGCCCCCCAGAAATGCTGGGCAGGTTTGGTTCCAGCCTGGCAGCCCTGGCCCAGAGCTGCTGGGCTGTGTCACACGGTGACAAGTGACAGCAGTGTCCTCAGCTGTCCCCGTGGCTCAGGTGCCAACCTGGCTGGGGACAAGTGTGTTTGCGCAAGGCTCAGCCACTGAACATGCTTTGGGGAAACTGAGCCCCCTTTGGGAGCACTGCAGTCCTCCCTGTGATGTCCTGAAAGGCACAGTCCTGAGACACACACAGAGGTGTGGAACAGGCAGCCAGCACACCTTCCTCTGGCACAGGGAGCAAGAATTCCAGCCTGGCTCTGGCACAGGGAGCAGGAATTCCAGCCTGGCTCTGTCCAGGGCCCTGCTGGTGCTGGGAGCAGAAGGCAGGAAGGCACTGCAGTGACACCAAGACCACATTTCACACAGATACCTTTATTTCATATTTCTGCATGGATGAGGGTTCTTTTTCCTGGGATGTACTGGTAGACAGATAATACCCTACAAAATGGAGTTCAGCAAACATATATATATATATGTACACACACATATATATAGTCTGGAAAACTGCTTCTGCATTCCTCCATGTGTCAGAATGGATGTTTACAGTAAACCAAAGCCAAAGGGACACTGTGAGGTTTTGGGTTCTTTTCCTTATCTATAACATAAAATAGTGTTTGCATTTCTTTTCAATGTGATTGTCTGCTTTCCTGCTTATACTTAAGCAGAACTGTGGAAGGGAAGAGACGTGTCTGAAACTTTCAGTTTCCAGTACCCTAAGTTACTGTCAGTGGTGCAGGTAGAAGAACATTTCTGAACTTTACACAAGAGCCAAACCATCAGTTCAGTGTATGCCACCACATCAAATATAAGAGCACCCCTGGATCAGTGATACAAATAAATCATTGGCATGTAAGTGTTAGCTCACAGCACAGTTCATTTTTACAGCCCCCACGCACACAGACACGTTTGAGTCCCATTTTTAAAAGTTCCATTGCAAATTTTTACCCTGACAGTGTCCCTTTAGAAAAAATACATACTGGGTTTAAGAAAGGACACCCTCCTACAGGTATTTTTTTTATTATTAAAACCAATGTTTTTAAAACCATTCAACAAAATTGAATACAAATTTCCATCGGAGAACAGCATTTGTAACAGTGAAGCTATACATGGCTGATCCATTAACATGGCTTTAGTTATCACAATTTACATTATTTGCATTTTCCCCTAGGTCTTTCATGGCACTTCCATAAAGAAGAAGAAAAGTTTGACACACTGCTGCTGCCATCTCATCAGAGGTGACCCACAGACACAAGGTGTTTGTTCTCAACACATATTGCAGTCAGGAAATGGCACTGCCCATGATGCCTGAACCTCAGGGTATTTGTGTCTCAAGCTTTTGCCTTGGATCATGGTTATTCACAATATTGCATTGCATTCAGAGGAACAGGAAAACAAACAGCCACACAACAGGCACGGCGTATTTTAGTTTTTGTTGGTTTTTTTTTTAAATATAATTTATCACATTCCTATTTGTCAACAGATTGTTACCTAAAATGCATGTTAGAAAGGCTTTCTTTATAAAATGCTGGCATGAAGATGCAGACTAATGTTTGTAACTAGTGAAACAGTCAGAGTCCTGATTCAGACATTATTTAAACATTCATAACTTGGAGAAAATGTGCACAGTTGATAGCACTGACAGAGAATCTGACTGTAACAGGAACTGCCTTCTGCCTACTGGCAGAAGATTGATGAGGGTGGGAGACTGGAGTAGCAGAGTGTGTTTTATTTAGAAATCTGTTCTAGTGTTTGTCATAAATATTGCAAGCCCCGTTTACGAGCAAGCAGAGGCTTGGCAAGTTTACAGTAGAGTAACACTCACAGAAAACATGAGGAACAAAGCCAGAGCCATTTCCATGCAGAGAGCAGCTCTCTCCATCCCTGCTGTCTCACCTGCTGGGACAGTGCTGCTGCTGGAAAAGCCAGAGGATCCCCTGTCCCCAGCTGGACAGTGGGAGCAGGCAAGAACTGGCTGTGCCATGGCCAGGACTCTGCCCCAGACAGATCCTTCAGCCTGAGCTTTGGGGAACACAGCTGTGGTGACACTGTGGTGACACTGTGCCAGTCCTGCTGTCCCAGCTGCTGTGGGCTGCTGGAGCACAGAGCTCCACAGGCTGAGCATCAGGGCAGTGTGGGAGGCTCTGGCTCGGGGATCAATCAAAGCCCCTTATCCCCCAAGGGCAGACAGTGCTGTCAGCATCTCCTGCTCCCCCTGCTGCAGCCTCGGGGCTCCTGGCAGTGCAAAGCAGGCACAGTGCAGAGCAGAGGAGGTGGCAGCAGTGCAGGGTCAGGACCTGCTCCTGACTGCAGCAATGCATGTCAGCCTGCACTGGCACTGACACCAGCTGTGCTGCTCAGCTGCAGCCACTCTCAGGAGACAGCAGGGACAGCCCTGGAGACAGAACTGCTGTGACAGAACCCACAGAGCTGCTGCCAGCAGGGACAGGAAACACAGCTGAGGCCTAATTCATCACAGCAACTCCAGAAATTAATTTCGCTTCAGGGACTATGGCATCATGCAACTAATAACATTTTCTATTGAAAAGGGCACATTCCAAACAATTCTGTCTGTATGTGCCATCCCATAAGCACCCTTGAAGCAAGACTATTAGAGGATAAAGGCACAGTGCTTCCCCATTCAAATGCTTTATTTCTGTTGTCCTCCCCACTTCTGCCTCTGCTGAAGTGAACTGCTCAGAATAACAGACTAAGCAGTTTTGGTGGGAGGGAAAACCTGGTAATTATATTAAATTCTGTCATTTGCTGGAGTGATTTCAAGAGAATCAAGAAGGAATGGTGTAAACTGTGTATTATTTCAGCTACAACTGATGTCCTTACCAAGTGCACGTTAAATAAAGCCTGAATGACAATAGCCAACACCTGGAGGAAAGGTGCTCCCCCAGCATGTCATCCCCCCTGCAAATGCCAGCCCTCAGCAGAGCTGCTGGATTGCTGCTGGGAGGAATTCCTTCATGGTATTTGGGGGAAAGGCAAGAAACAAGATGGACTAAGGTGTCATTCCTGCAGACATCAGGACTTCCCTTGAACAGCACTTTTGCTGACAAGAGGACAACTTAAAGAAACAAAACTAACAGAAGTGTATGGAGGAGCACAGTGAAAGGGGAAAATGCCCCATCTCCGGGAATTGGCATTACCATTACACAGACCTACTTCTGTAATCAGGAATGCTTCAATAGATTACATATTTATAAAATTAGGGCTATAGAACTGAGGCATTCTATATATTTTGTATTATAAAAACCTTCCACTAACATAACTTCTCAAATATATCTTCAGTACTAACAGTTTGTCTGTAATCTGTATGTGATACAATAAAAATAGATGCTTGCTGGGTGGAGTGATGCAGCACTCAGGCAGGGACTGTCCCATCTGTGTGGTTTGAGCAGCTGCAAAAGTTGGCTGTTCCCTCCTTCCCTCCCTTCCCAGCCTCTGTCTGCCTGCAGATGGCAATGGCACTCTGCTGGGTCAGCTTTCCTCAGAGGCTTCTGCACAGAAAGCTCTGACCTTCCCCAGCTGGCCTTGCTCATCCAACCTTGGTGTAAATTCACTACACTGTTTTATTAATTAAAAAAACAACCCCCTAAACCAATATTCTACTTGCCATTAGCAAAGAAATGGGGCTTGTACAAGGCATGCTACTGCCATGTAGGAAAAAAATATGGGCCTGGCAGCTGATTCTGAGGCTAAGAACAATTCAAGAGCTCCCAATCAAATGTGCTGAGCACTTTGTAGGTGCCAAGGTCTGTATGTTGAAACACAGATATATCTTTGTCATTCATGAAGTCAAACAAGAAAGCTTAAATAAATCCATAAAGGGGCGAGACTGGAACATCCAGTGATGAACCTAGGAAGAGTGTGCCAAACTCCAGCAAAAGGACCCGAGCACTCGGCCATGGTGCTGTGGAGATGCACAGTGGAGCCTCACCTGGTGCTCCTGGGACTCAGCAGGTGCTCATCTTTCTGTACCAGCCCTTACACACCTGCCTGGTCTCTTGGGAACCCCCCCCTCCTGAACAGGATTTGTTCTGTACTTTTGTATTAATATGTGCAACACGTTCTGCTCCTTTCTGGCTCACCCTGGCATGAAGATCACCTGGCTCACACGTTCAGGAAGAACTCCCCTGAACTCAGCGTGGTGGCACCAGTGCATGTGAGAGGACAGGCAGGATCTCTGCAGAAATGGGGATGCTGGCTACATGGGCTGTCTGTTTAATGTCCCAGCTACACTGACCGTCATTTTTTCCACAGACTGCCCTGGCAGATTGGGGTTTTGTCAAAGCAGATTAATGGCAAGGCATCCACAGAACATTGTGCTGAACAGAGGTATGGACTGAGATGTCACTTGCAATAGATGGCCAATAGCTATCAACATGTGCTATCACAGGGAATTAAGCTTGCTAGATTAAAAGCAGGACTTGTGCCTAGCAAACAATGCTCTGTATTACTCATTGAACTTCGAGCAGCAGTTCTCTCTTGTTGGGATTTATTAAAATATTCACATGCTTCCAAAATGAAACAAAGTTCCACCAGCATCTTCTGGGGAGAAGAGGTGGGATCGGTTGCATACAGTTGCCATTTGGTTGGACGTGTCATACAAAATCCTCACACGCTGGACATGGCTCAAGTGGAAAATCTTTCACCCAGAAAGGAGATCTTGGTTACACAGAAGTCTCAGAGTCCTCCAGTGCTTATCTGGTTACATGACATTCTCAAAGAGCTGTAAGGATCTCATGATATTGTCGTCCTGAAAGCAAGGAGAGGACATTGCCATGAAACCAGCATGGACAAGCACAACCCACAGCTCTGCCCTGGTACCAGGGAGCTCTGCAGCTGCTCCTGCAGGCAGCAGCCCTGCTCTGGGAATGCTGTCCCCCTGGGAGCTGCAGCCCTGGCTGCTCTGGCACCCCCAGCTCAGGGATTTCTGCTGAGCCTGGCACCTCCAGCACAGGCTGTGCCAGGCAGGACACTGGGCTCGAGCCTGTGCTCAGCCCTCACACCCTGACCCTGGCTGTGCAAACCTGCTCTGGGCTAATGGGCTCCACAAGCCCAAATGGAATGGCAGGTTCTGAATCAACCAGCAAACTGCCTTGAGGGAACCCTTCCTGCCAGAAATTCCAGCTCAAACACAGAACACATGCAGTCTGTGCAACCTCAGCCTCTCCAAGGCTCCTAGAGGCAATTGAGAAAGTTACAGAGAGACACAAGGGAAATCTTGGACAATTTCCCCTGAAGTATTGGAATTTTACTTTGAGATAAAACCAGATCAGTATTCAAATCCCAAATGATGGTTTCCCCCTCCTCGGGAATTCAGTTATTCTGAAAGTTAGAACAGCTGGTTGCCTGCAACATGAAAATAATTGTCCACATTGAGCAGCTTAGGAGATCTACTGCACTGCATTGCTCAGTCCTTTGTGAGGCTGCATCATCCCTGTCTCTGGTCACTCAGGGGGTGCCAGGCATCAATGCCAGGGTCATGCCAGGGCTCCGCTGCCACGAGCCAGAGCAGCTGCAATGGCACAGAGAGCACTGCTGGGCACTTTGGTTTGTTTTTCAGAAAGATAAATAGAATAAATCTTGATGCTGCAGGGCTTGCTCCTGCCTGCCAGAAAACAGCAGCTGACAGTGCACCAGCCTGCCCAGCTCCCAGTGCCAGCATGGCAGCAGAAGGAACCAAACCCAAATGGGGACAGAGAATTAAAACTCCAGCAGTTACAAGTAAAGTAAAGCTGCTCCAATCCTGAGACTACTGATCATACACACACCTACAGGCAAGTCAGGAATGTGAAGAATAACCCACAACACAAATGATCAAATAAAGATGGTGCCAAAAATAAGCCAAACAATCAGGGGGGACCAAGAAGAAGTAAACATTAGCCTTCTATTCTACATCTGCTAAACAAGGATTCTGCTGCCTGAAGTCCCTGGCTGAGGCTGGATGTGGCCAGAGCCAGGTTAGACACCACAGCAGCAGGAGCCAGCCCAGCCCTCCAGAGTGAGCATCCTCCCCTTGTCACGGACAGAAGAGCTGTCTGACTGCAGAACTGGGAAGAATTTTCCAGGCAACATAAAATGCACAAAAGGGCCAAGATGCAATTCTGTGCACCAATGTAAACATTCTAAAAGGCCAGAGGGTTTTTTTACACCATTATTGTACCGGTCAAATATTAGATTTCTGAGTGAATATTCACACAATCAAGGTCTAAGACAGCAGACATTAGGGCAATTGCATGGTAATGCAGATGCTTCTTTGTGTCAGTGCTAAAAGTACCAATAAAACTTTATCACAGCCAACCTCAGATATGGAATTTGCAAGAGGAGGCTTACTTCCAAAACAGAGGAAAAATTAAAATTATTGCTATGATGGCAGCATTTGCCTTTATTATTTGACCGTGAAAGCATCAACTGGTTTTATAACTCAATGTTTTAACTGCAAGAATTTGAGACACCTTTGACTCTGGGCAGTTCCAGCACATGGTACCTGAGAATGACATTGGGGCACCACACAGACAGCAGCAGACTCTCAAAATGAAGGAAATAATTAAAAACAATGCAACAAAAACCCAAAACAACCTAAGACAGTTAGGAACTTTCTCTACAGTTGTCTGCTTGTCTGTAGAAGCAGGCACTGCAGTCCACTCAGGAAGATAAAAGCCTTGGTCCCAGCACTACACATGAAGACATCATCTCCCCCATTCTGCCTGACCCAGCCTCACTACTGAGTCACAACAGGCTTCACAGGCAGCACGAACTCAGGCTTGGAGCTCTTTTGGTTGGGGTTTTTTGTTTGCATTTTTTTCACAGAGCAAAGAGAACCCAAGATCCTGAGCAGCATCTTGTTTCAAATAGAGTTTATCCAAAGGGAAGCAAATGGTGTGGCATGAGATAGAGCTTTCCTTGCAGTTATAATTCAGTCCTTACCTCCTGACACGATTCAATAAACTCATCTAGAGTTACAACTCCATCTTTGTTTTTATCCATTTTCTGCAAAATAAAATAATGTAAAAATTAGTTTACATTGGTCACACTATAGTTACAGTTCAGTCTCTTAGTTGAACAAAGCTGGGTACTTAACAAGCTTAGCCCACAGACCCAGTGCTGGGCTGGCCAAGTGCTAAGGACTCGTTTCCTCTGGGATTTGGAGTACTTTTGAGGTCATCTCTAACTGATTTCTTGACACACAGCAGAACCTCTGTCCTCATTCCATCATTTATTTATTCAGTGCTGACTGACCCCCACCCACACTCCTGTCAGTCCTTGGGGCAGCTGAGGGAAGCAGCACAGAAGGGCTGAACACATGCAGAGGCTCCAGCCTTACTGGACATGGCACATCCCAGGGCAAAGGAGACAGCTCTGGAGCCAGGAAACCAGCAGGCATTGCAATGCTAGGCTGAGTGGCTGCTAGGGTTTATTTTGGAATACATAATGAGGTACAGACTCAACTTGACAGGAAAGTCTGTCAGTGCATAGCTCAAGTGTTAAGAAAAACCCATGGAAAACCCATGAGAAACCCATGAGAAACCAGTACCTGGAAAAACACTTCTACATGCTGCCTTGGTGCATCTTCCTTGAGTACTGGATACGTGTATTTTCCCATCATATCATAAATTGCCTTTACGATATCCATCATTTCCTGCCATGGCAGCATGCCAGCACAAACACAAGAAGGAAATTAAGATAAATGAGATCCTATTTCTGTCTCTACTGCCCTATTGCTCACCCTCCTTCTCCTGTGACGAGCCAGCACCTGGAATGCTTGTGCCTGTGCATGGAGACAGATGTACCAGACACACAAATACCCTACAGGAGGAATTGGTTCCCCTGCCCTGCTGAGCCCCAGGGCTCCCTCCCTGCCCTGGGCTGGCTCTGACACAGCAGGGGCTCAGCCAAGGGCTCAACCCTGCACTGTGGCCCCAGCCCTGTCCCAAGGGCCTCTCACAGCTGGAATTGGGAATCTGCTCCCTCCCCACACCTTGCACTAATTTCCCCTCAGCTCCACGAGCAATGGCAGTCACTGCAAACCCTCCAGGTATGTACAATAGGTTTGAGTGGACCAAGTATTTGACACATATTCAAGGTCACCATGCTCAAAACCAAGGCTTCCCATAATGGGAATAAGCAATCCAGGCAAGAAGGTGAAAACAGCTGACAGTGCAGGATTTGGGAGTGGTGCTGAGGCTTGTCCTGCTTCAGATGGCCCCACAGTGTCTCCCTGTGCAGAATGCAAGCCCCTGAGCCTCAGCCACCAGACACTGCCCCCATCAGCCTCCCCTTCACACAGGGCATGTGGCTCAGAGCTGCAGCCAGCATTTTGCTCCTGGCTAACACAATTCATTAAAGGTACCATAATATAGGGAAATATGCCTTAGAAAACCATCCAGTAAGATCACTGTGCACTTTGTTTAGACATAGACAAATGCTTGAGTCCACTCTGATTTGCATTTAATTAGCTGCATGAAAAATTAATTGTGTTCTGCAACAAAACCCAATCAACTCTGCCTTCCAAAATCAACCCATTTGTCAGAAGCAGCCTTACCTCCTTGTTTATATAGCCATCCTTATTTATGTCATACAGATTAAATGTCCATCTCAGCTTTTCATGGACAGTTCCCCGTAGCAGAATGGACAATGCCATCACAAAATCCTGGTTTGGGGCAGAGAGAGAAGTGTGAATTCTCATAACACCCTTTCCTAAGTCACCCTCTTTATACAATGCCAGTCAAAAGATTTATCTTTTTAGGATGGAGCATATGCTTATCAACCTCTTCTGGCTTCCTTTTCCTGAAATGTGTCCTCCCTGACTGAGCTCAGTGATTGAAGCATTCCCTAAGGTGTCTGGTTTTTGGGAGCACTGCCAGGTGCTCCAGTGCCCTTTCTCCTCCCTGCTGCACAGAGCTGTCACTCCATTGCCATGCCTGGTTAAACACAGCTGGACTGTGCCTGTGCAAGTAGGAGCTGATGCTTTCTTACTGCCACATCGAGGTGCTGGCAAGGAGAGAAAATCCTGTCTGAAAGAAACTCCTCTGACACAGGGAGCCTTAGATTTTGTTACCTGGCAAAATCTGCCAGGCTTGGCCAGATGTGATTGCCACCACTAATTACTGTGTGGAACACAGGATTGTAACTGGTTTTCTTTGCTTACAGTAAAGCTACTGATAACTGTGATTTGTTAATTATACTGCATGGTGGCTTGGGCACTGAGAGTAGCACAGCTAGAGGGGATTTTCAGCACAGGCAGAGCTTCAGGCTGACAGACTACACAGCTTCTGATAACTCATTTAATGTCTTTAGTCACCTCCACGAGGTCTGCATGGGGCAGTGCTGCTCAGAAACCTCTGCCCCTTTCTGCCAAGCCTCTGAGGAATTTGAATTTGAACAATATAAAAAAGGGGAAAAAATTCTCATGTTTGACAACCAGTTAAGAGACAGGTCTGCCAGGAATGAAAGTTCAGCATTAGTTCTAGGTTTGTTTCTGTTTGTTTGTTTGTTACTTTACCAGCATTTTTCTGTTCTCAGTCAGTTCAGGTTTCTGAGCACCTTTAATTACTGAGGAGCTGCCCCATGCAAACCTCCCAGTGCAGCCCTTGCCAGAGACACACAGACCCATATGGAAACACCCCCATTTCACATTTAATGAATCAACACATTTCCCAGTCTTACCTGGAAATTACCAGAGGCTTTGGCCACTTGACAGCAAAGGCAAGACTGCCTAAGATTTGTAGTTTTATAGGAGTTTTACAGTTTCAAAACTATGAAGTTGATCCTCCAGAAGTCTGTGACAATATATCTGTTGTGATAACAATGTATGCTGCACTCCTGCAGCTGTGGCTGAGCAGGAAGAGGATTTGTAGCCACTGCAAGGCCTTTTAGTTAAAGGGTGCATTTTGTTTCCAAGTGCCTGAAATGCTTGTTCACACATCATGCAGTGCATGATGACTGCACAAGGTACTAGATCAAGTTCTCTGTGTCCCTCATCTCATTTCCCATGGGACTCTCTTCAGCCACTCCTCTCTGCTGCAGAAACCTCTGCACTTTCTCCCTCTGATCCTGACTAGCACAATCTAGATCTTTACTGACATGGAACTGCACCTGCATGAACTAAAGCGATCCAGATTTGCAAACATCCACTGACTTTAGACTGAAACCTCCAACCTTTAATCCAACAAGTCCTACTACTTTGCAAGGAAGGACTGGACAGAAAAGCTTAGAAACACAGAACTGAGGAGGTGGCAGAAAGGAAGAGGCAGAGCAATCACCTCGAACTTGACGGAGCCGTTGTGGGCCGTGTCGAAGGCGGTGAACAGGTAATGTGCATACGTGCTGGCATCTGAAAGAAAGGCAGGACAGCACTCACCACGCACTCAGCCTCCAAACAAGGCATCAGCTCATCCCCCTCCTGTGAGTAACTCAACCCTGAGGCACAGCCAGACATGAACCAGGAAATGTTAGCATGGACTTGCAAAATCCGGGCACCCTCCTTTAAAGCAGCCTTGAAATGCAAAAGCTTTTATAACAGTGGAAACTATTTGGATTTTGGGGCAGTACCTGAAAGAAGAAGCAGAAAACCCCCAACCATCCCAGGGTGTCTCTGGCTCAGATGGTGGGAAAGACAGCAAAAGTACCAAAGAGTGACTGCAGAATCCTTTCTCTGCCTTTTTGTTTTGTGGGAGGCACAGCAGAAACCCCCAGGGAATGCTCAGCTTCAGAAGGGTCTTGCTCCAGTTACCTGAGTTTGACCCAAGGCTGCTGGAGAGCAATAGAGGTATCTTTTTCTCCTTTTGAATCTTAAACTGCTGGATTTAGAAAATCACAACAGGAAATCATCAAGTTCATACTGAAACTTAATGCAAAGTTTTTTATGTGTACATCTTTGAGGTCACACGGGTTGTAAAACATACACATAATGTGTTTTATTTTGACAATTAGTTGAAAACACACTTGTCAATTGCCTTCTTTAAGTAAATACACCTGCACACAAACACCCTTGCAGAAAGGTCAGTCATTCCCCAAAAAGTGTGCTCTGCACCTACTGCAGAGTGGGACATTTTGGAAAGCCTCAAATACTTAATCTTTTGCTAAAAAGCCACTTAAATGACCCATCTCTTTCAATTTGAGAATAGCATCCCCACAGAAGCTATCCAGTTAGAATATATAGATTCTTGATGTTTGTAAAAGGCAAGAACATGTATTATTGAGAGATTTAATCCAATACCTTAATATGCCTGTTCATGACATGGCCCTGTCTTAGTCACAAAAACACCGAAAATGATCATTTCAGGTAGCCAGGAGTTTACTTATCAACTAAAAACTGTGTCAAGAATTTTAAGGAGGTTCTGATTAATTTTCAGGCCAAAAAGAAGTTTGGACTCTGCTGGGCTGGACACTGCATGCCCAGCAGTCCAGCAGCAGGGAACAGAGACACTGAGGGGAAGCAATTCCACTTTCTGCCCACAGAAAGACAGAACAGAACAGAGCAGAACAGAGCAGCAGCCCCCAGTTCCTCTTCTGGGCCTGGGGAACAAAGAGCTGACATTGAGGGGCAATCTTTACTGGGGTTTTTCTATGTGAAATAACTGTTCCAAGGACCTAACATTGTATTCCTTTGATGTTTGTGTTTCTGTGTAGAATCTGAAAGCCCCAGCTCGATTCCCATCTCTCACACAGATGATGTGCAGCAGTTCTGCAGCCAGCTGGCACAAGGCAATGTCAAGGCTCCAAGAGCCCTGGCAGGCACAGAGCACTTACCTCCATGAGGAAAAAACTGTGCATAGATCTGCTTGAATGTTTCTTCATTAACAACCCCACTGGGACATTCCTGTAGGGGGGAAAAAAAAAGAGAGAGAAACAGAATCAAGAAAAATGCAAGTTTGTTAAGGTTCATTTGCAAAACTCTACAAGCCCAAAGAGAGCAATGAAACAAATCACCTTCCTGTTCTCACAGTGCTCTGCATGCACAGGCTGTGCAGCTGGAGAAATTAAAGTAATTCACACTGCAGTTTCATCTGAAGCATCTCACAAAGTTGGTTCACCATTATCACTATTTCTAACTGTATTTTCAGCATTTCATTGCTGTCTTACAGACTGACCTAGAAAGCCAGCTCATGCTTCTGTCATACAAAGCTTTCATCTAATAATTACAAATAAAGTTGATGCCAGTGAACACCTCCTTGTGTAATGCTTTCACAGATATGAACCCATTAATGCCCAGCAGCAGACGGGAGCCGGCTCCAGACCCACAGAGGTGAACAGTCCATGGCCCACAGTGAGTCCTCACAAACAAACCCCAAGAATTATCACAGCCCCCAGCTCAGTGCTGCTGTAACACATCACAGAGCCTTGGGCACTGCTATCCCACCATGGCATGTTCTCAGGTACAGAAAATGCTTCCCAGCTGATGGCACTGTTCCTCAAATTTCCCTATCAACCAAGTCTGAAAACGAAACCAGAGCAAACCAATAAAATAACCACAGGAGTCAGTGTTTTTCATAGAGCACAGAATTACAGCCACAGAAACGTCAGCTTCCCCCACAGTCAGAGCCACTGATGAACAGAGACCCTCGGGTCTGGGTCCTGCTGCACTGACCCCACCCAGGCTCTGAATTCCCCAGCAGGGAGGGAGCAGGAGCTCTGTCCCTGCTGGAAGGACGTGCTGAGGATGGATTCTGTGAGCAAAGAGAAAGACAAAACCCACAGACTTGGCATGCACAGCCTGCCTGGTGCTTATCCTGAGCTGGAGGGCAGCCTGGGATGCAGAGAGCTGCTCTGTGTCTGGCACTGCATTCACGCCATGCATCCTCAGTGTGCCCTGCTGTGACCCTGCCTCACCCCAACACGGTATTGAAATAGTTCCTAACTGGATGGAATGTACTGAAATAGTTCCTAACAGGATGGAATTTATTGAAATAGTTCCTAACTGGATGGAATGTGACCCTTTGCACAAGGAACCTCCAGCCTTCCATTCCTGGAACCTGACTCCTACAACCTTGCCTGTCAGTCCTGAGCTGCTGTTTAGACAGAGCACACAGCCAGACAGCTTTTCTGTGTGCCATGGTGAGTTTGTAGGTGCAAGGTTCCTAGTTAGATGAGTGTCCTCAAATTGTTCCAAAGCTCCTCATGAAACATCCATTGCCTGGTTTCCTTTTTTTCACAAAAAAAGTGGTTACTTTTTTCATCTGTAAAGCAGAAATCATCCAAGGAAGATAATTTAATAGAAGCTAACAGCTACCATAAGAGATTCTCCCAAATATTTCCTAAACTTTCATGTTTTCTGAAGCTTGTAAGCTGACATACATTAAACAAACAATCTGATATTTATTTATGGTATCTTTTAATCATGGATCAGACCCAGAACCATATCCTCAGCCATTCTTGGGCTGAGGTGTTCTCTATGGTCACTGAAGTGCTGTTGCTACAAGATCACACAGGGCCCTTGCTGAGTACTTCACCAAATTTTCATTCTTTTTAAAACCAAGCCCAGCACAACTGGCCCATCCTTTCCAGCACAGTGCTATACTGACATTTCTTTCCTTCTCTCCTCTGGTAACACAACTGTTACTCCTCTAAGAACCACAGCTTCACCTGCTGAAAGATGGTTTGTAGAGGAGGGGTCGATCATTCTTCTCTGTACCCTTCCCACAGCTGCAGAGCCCTTGAGTCCCTTCCCTCTGTTCACTGCCAGAGACGGGCACTGCTGCTGCTGCTGCCTGGGCTCTCTCAGGGGCAAGGGCTTTCCTGGCAGTTTCAGCCACTGGACCTGCTCGATTTTCTGACTATCCACATGATCCTTATTGCTGCTGATGCTCCATCTGGAAGCCAAGTGGAAGTTTGCATCACAGCCCTAGGAGTGCTGGGGAGAGGCAGTACTGACATTGATCAGCCCATTTAGCTCTCTGTAACTGGATTGCTTTCAGACACATCTGCTACTACCAATTCATTTGCAATTAATTGATCACAATTTTGGTTTTATAAGAGCCAAATAATGCTCAGGAGGCCTCATTAGTGCTATAGTACTGCTTAATTCTGCTGACTCGAAAGAAATGTCTCTTGTGAAACAGAGCAGGTGAGCTTAGTGTCAGTTTAAATTCCACTGAAGTTAATAAAGGTTCACTCATTCAAGAAAAAAAATTCTTGTCAGTAAGAAGAACACAGTCTTGTAGTGTAGTATGCAGAGGCTTTCCTTTGATAGCAGGGTTTTAGTTAACACTTTCATTTCCTTAACCTATGAATTCTTTAAACATGCCAAGCAGTGAACATTTTTTTGTGTTGCTGTCAAGCACAGAACAAACCCCTCATTTTCCCAGGGCTGAGCTGTGCATCTGAACTTGCCCTCTTCTTTTAAATCACTAAACCACAAAGGAGCTGAGTCCACATAAAAGCCAAACGTACCAACCCGCAAAAGGAAAATAAAACAGCAGCTGCACTTTCCCTCTGCTGGAATCAGAAGAACTTCATGGATTGCTTTCAGAGATGTGCAGGGAGCAGAGGGGAGCTGAGCATGACCTGCCTGCCACACCTCACTTCACCTGGCCAGGACATGAGGACAAGTACCCAGGGGTGATCCAGAGGCCAGCCCAGGCTGTGCTGAGCTGCCCTTGGAGGAACCCCATCCCTGCTCCTGCACATCAGATCCTCTGCAGCCAGCACCTCCATCCCTCTGTGCCCTGCACAGGTCCCTGCAAATGGCTCTGTCACCATCCAGGTGTTGCCTTGTGATTAAACAGGACCTGTGCAGTCACTGAGAGCAAGCAGTAAGTACAAGCCAGGGAGGAGAATGACTGTATTCCCACAGGGATTTGAATCTCCAGATGGCACTGTAACATCATCCCAAAGAACAGATGGTTTGGTACAATAGCAAATATGGCAACAGCTGATGCCTCCTGTGCATAATCACTCATCCCATTGAAACCAGGATTTGCAGCTTACCAGTGTTAAAGCTACATTTTCATGTCAATTTAAACCTTAGATATGAAACCTTGTGCATATTGTGTGCAGATCAGCTGGATAAAAACAGCCTGCTTTGTTCTAATATCCAGATATAAACCAAGACCTGCCATCACTGCCAGTTGATAGCAAGACCTTCAGCGATGTCCTAGGTTTGGGTCACAAGTTAAATGTCTGCCACTGTTGCCTCTGTAGTGCAAAGTGCTGCAGAATTGGGAATGGCAGGGGGTGAATTCCTGTGTGCTCAGAGTGCTCCAGGTCTGCAGATCCCCCCAGCATGGAGCAGAGCTCTCCACGCAGGATTCCCACCCGACAGTGGTTCTGCAGGCACAGTGGAGATCCCTGCAAAACTGGGTTTAACCTTCCTCTGCAGCAGCCCTGTCATACTGAGGGGTTACCCTGCCAAGCTCTGCCTCAAAAGCTGTGATTTCCTGCTGGCTGCACAAGCATGGAGAGAAATCAGTGTTCAGTTAGCAACTTCACACATGAAATGAGTCCTGCGTGCAGCCACACACACCCAACAAAAACACAGAGAGCTGAGCTGTGCTTTGGCCCACTGAGGTGAGCAGTGAAAGAAAGGGTGAAACTCCTTGGAAAAGTCAAATATACACTGGAAATGTGATTTGATCGAATTTCAAAAATCTGTCAAAAAGAAAGGCCCTTCTCAAGGGTCCAAAACCTCAAATTCCTGCAGGTTCCTCAGAATTGCCTGTATTTAAGGTAGCTCAGCTTTCTTTTGACAAGTTTTTACCCAAGAGACTTGATGGAGAAATGTCAGCATTTTGCTGTGATGATCTCTGAATGCTGGAGCTGTCCTGCAAGAGAATATAAAAACCATTCTGTGTTTATTGAGCCAGCTTGATTCTGACCTGTTAATCATCATTAAAACATCAGCTGGCACAAATACCTGGGTGACTAAATCCTGACCCTCAGGCAAACATGTAATGAGTGCTCATTCTTCAAGGTGCATGAAGCATCTGCTCCACCAGCATTCCCCATCCCTTTCTGTGCTCTGGGGAGCCCCTGGGAGGGGGAGCAGAGCCGGGCTGGGCTCCAGGACCTGGCTGGAGTGCGGCTCCCAGGCTGGGCAGGAGCTGCCCTGCACACCAGCCATGCCAGCTGCTTTCCTGCCACTCCTTTCTGCTTTCCTGCCACTCCTGCAGCCTCTCTCTGGTCTCCTCAGTCCTAGCACACATTCAGCTTTTGATTTTGCTTTGGCTCCTGCCACTCCAGCCTTATTCCCTACTTATGCAGGACCTTAAAATCCTAAAGTGCTCTATGGAGACCCTAGTGCAAGAGCAAGGTTTCTGCAGCTAGAGAAGGGATGAAATCTCCATCCTGGGCAGCTCATCACGAGTGAACAGCACCACTGATATTTGAACATGATGAGATGACAACAAGGCTTAAATAAGGAGCCACAAAAACATTTTCACGTTACCTTCAAATAGTGGCACAGCTGAGGAGACTGAAGTGTGCTTGCTGACATTTGGGGAACAAGTTTAATGAGACCATTATGTGCTGAATATTCATCCAAACCCAGTTTTAGGCAGATTGCAGTGTCATAAATATTAGATGGAGAGGCAGATTGTGCTCATTTTGCTGTACTAAGGGAGATCTAAGACAAAACTACTAATGCTTAGCAGGGGAATAATACAAAATGGAGATGAGCAGTTGAGGCTGGTGGGGACATACATATTAGGCTGCTCATTGCAGTACTGTTCTTACATTTTTAAATCCTCTGTAAAGAACTTGAAGTTCTCTTTTAGTGAAATTGGTTTGTGCTTCAAGCTGTTCCAGCCCCTCGGGTCTATGGCACACTGTCGTCATTTCTAATTCATCTTCAATTTTATCTGAAAGAGAAGACAGGAAAATATTTATTCTGGTTGTTACCTTTGCTCTTTTAACATGATGGATAGGACAGACTGGATTTCAAGAGCAACAGATCAAAAAGAAACCACCAACAGAGCTGGTCTGTGTAACTGCTCAGAACCTCCTGAAATGAAATAAAAGCCCCAGGAGTAAAGCAATAGCTCACATTTCTTCCTGGGCTGCCAATTATCTGCCCATTCACAAAGCCAAAAGGTGTGGAGAGCAGCAGGGCAGCAGCAGACACTCCAAAGGCAAGCACAGACATTCCATACCCAAATACTGAACCAGGGGAAGGGCATTTCCAGAGCACGGCTTTGGAGAAAGCTGCAGATGTGCCTGGGGCAGAAAAATGCTCAGACACCAGACATCGACTCACTGAGGGTGGCAGCGAGGGAAACTCCCCTGAATGCCAGCCAGAAAACTTGCTCTAGAGACACTGAAGGTCACTTTAGAATAGGAGAAATTCAAATTTTGTCCACAGCTGCAGAATATGGAATGAATTCAGCCTGAATTTCCAAGGACTTTTTGGGGAAAGAAATAAAAAATGAAAAACACTTCTGTGCATTTTATTCAAGAGAGAGTTCTACAAAGAAGAAAAATACTATCACATCCTGAATTACCATAACCTCACTTCACTTTTGATGCATGTTTTCCCCTGTCAAGCCCATCCTCCAGCAGTGCAGGCAATACGCAAATATACAGACACTTAATGTCCATCAGTCTGAGATTCTCTAAACTTCAAGGACCAGATCTAACCTTCAGCTGCCAGAAAATCCAACCCACGTCCACAAGTTGCTTGGCATAAAAGCAAACACTGCCCTTATTGTCAAAACTGCACAATTCATGCCTTGTAAAAACATTTTGGGTTATTTGGCTCAAGCATAATGCAGCAATTTCTGCTGTAAGTCAACAATTTAAACAAAAATTAGCAAGGAAATAGAGTCACTGAATAAAGGCATAAATTCAGAGCAGACTGGGTCAGTGAAAGAGCAGAGCAGACCAGCCCAAAGGTGTATTTTCAAGAGCTAATGAATTCTGCAGAGATACACACACACATCTATCCATACATACATGCATATTAAATTCAATGTTATTGAGGGAGGCTACACGTCACTAAGTGCTAATGGTTAATTAACATTGGTTCATTCTGTCAGTATTAAGAAATTGGTTCAAAATACTGGTGAATTCAGCCATCCTCTTAATCCACCACATCTGCATCGGCACAGTCAGCATTTTTAGGCTTTGAACAGATCAAATGTATTCCTAAATCCTGAATCTGTTCTGGAGGTCCCCTGCACAGCAGGGAGATGAAGGAGAGAGGCTGTGAGAGCACAGGACAGGGGCAGAGGATCAGCTGTGGATGGTGCAGAAAAGGGGGCTGAAGGACACACCATCCTCACACAAAGGGAAAACGAAGGGTCTAGAAATTACAGCTCCTGTTAGAAGAAAGGAGATGGAAAAGGATGTCTGCTACAAGAAAAGGGGATGTGAAATAAGAGGGAAAGGCCCTTTTGTTTGCAAGAGAGTTAATGCCACAAAAGAAAGGAATGCAGAATCTGTAAAGAGAGAAAAGTGTGGGGAAGGAATTCTTTAAATTGAGGGATGAGAAATGAGTGGTTGAAAAAGGGAGAGAAAATCCACCTCAATAGTCCTCACCCTCCACAAAGATTTGGGTTTTCGTGTTATTTGTTACCTTTCTGCGCTTGCTCTCAATTCAGCTCTTTTCAACTTGTTTCTTCCACTCCCTGACACCCTATAAATTACCCACAGAAACCTCAATGGCAAACCAGGAGATTGGCACTTCCTCCTCTGCCCTGGCTTTTTAGCATGGGCATTGCATTTCCTCTTATTTACATTCTCATTATCGTGCTGGCTCAGGCCCTGCAGCTCTTCAGAGGTGTCACTGTGTGAGATATGAGCTCTTGCATTTACAACCAGGACACTTTTATCAAACTGGAGCTCACTGTAGGGTGGTGAGGGTGAGCACAAATGTGTATATCTATAAATAAACACATGCAAATTTCAACTTTTGATAAGAATGCTGTTATTTTATCTAACACCACATCCTTCCTCAGTTTTGCCTTGTTTACAGTTTGCTCCTGAAAGATTTAAGTGTAGGAAACAGCCTTGCTGCTGGTTTAAAGTTAATTTTCTTCAATTCACAGGTGCATGACCAGACCAGGGACTGGCTGCACCCAGTGCCAGGGGTGAGCGTGGTGCCTGCCCTGCTCAGAGCATCTTCATCCTCCTGAGCTGGAAGGACACCCTGCCCTGCTGCTGGAGGCACACCCAGGGCTGGGCACCAGACACAGAGAGCTTGAACCTTAGCAAAGTTTTTTTGGGGTTTTTTTTTTTTTTTTGTTTGTTTGGTTTTGTTTTGGTTTTCTTTTTTTTTGGTTGGGTTTTTTTTGGGTAGGGTTATCTGTGCTCACTAATCAGGTGGAAACGGTAACTAATGCAAAAGGTTTCTTCTGCTTCTGCTTACAGGTACTGATAAATGATCATTTATTTGCAATGCTTGTTGAAATCATCCTGGGATGAATCCCTTCCACACCAGATGGCTGCAGCGAGTTGTGTCCTAGGCTGAAGACTGTTCAGCCAGTACTAAGCATTCTCTTAGCTGCTTTCCTTACAACATGTTTAAAAATGGAAGAATGGGATGTAGCATTTCCTGAGTTTGGATTTATTTCTGCCCATATTTTTGTGGCTGCTTTAATAGCAGGGTGGGAGGTCTGGGTCTGGTAGACTCACCTGTGCTAATCTTAATCCAGTGTAGACCCAGGTTAAAATAATCACTTAGGTTTGTAATTTTGTGCAAAATAGTATCTATATTTGCTTAGCCCATAGGACATGCACATTTCCTTTTATAATGGAAACCATGCATGCACATGCATACTTTACATTGCTGCTAATGAAAGAGACTCCATTTCACTGCTCCCTGCTCAGGAGCAGACTGAATTTTCCTCAAGGCAATAGATGCTTTAACAGAACACACTTTAGAAGTTACTTAATGAGGCTTGCTTTATTCATCCTTTCATATTTGTTCCAATTTTACCGTTCTTTAACTTTACTATTCGGGAAGTTCCAAACTCAGAGTGCCTGCAAATGGCTCTGAATTCCACACAAGGTCTGGACTGGAAGGGATCTTAAAGATTCCCAGTTCCAGCCCCCTGGCACGGGCAGGGACAGGGTGGCAGGGACACCTCCCAGCCCTGCAGAGCACCACAAAACAATCCTGTGTGATTCCCAGGGAATGCTGGAGCAGCCAGGATTCTCAGCCTGGTGTGTGATTCCCAGGGAATCCTGAGCAGCCAGGATTCTCAGCCTGCCCCAAAATTATGGGTTATTCCCCCGGGCTCTGGGATGGAGCAGCCAGGATTCTCAGCCTGGTGTGTGATTCCTCAGGGAATCCTGAGCAGGCAGGATTCTCAGCCTGCCCACCCTTGCACTGGCACTGCCCTGCAGCCAGGCCGTGCCCAGGGCGGGGTTTGCTGGGGATGAAGCAGCAAACAGCCCCAGCACCTCCCCAGCTGCCATCCTGCAGCACCTCCAGCGAGGGGCGAGCTCACACAGAGCTAGGGCTGGCCAAGGACAAGCCAGAGTCTAAAACACTCGAAAGGCTGTAAATGATGATTTTAATAAAGATGCAAATGACCCTGTCCCCTGCATCCAAAGGCTGCAAGGTGGAAATGCAGAACACCAGTCTCCATGGTTCGTGGGAGGACTTTGAAAACAAGTTGCTTATATTAAATTCACTTTTTGTTAAGGAAAAAAGTCAAGGCATAAAGTGCAGCTAATGGGCCCAGTGTTAATTGTAAAACTGACAGGCGTTAGACGAAATGGGTAATTTTACAAATACAGCTGAAGGGGATTAAATTACATGCAAGAATTATTAGACTGCATCTTGCTTTTATTAAAAAAAAAATAGCTATATTTTAGGAGCAAGGACCTGAAGAAAAAATTAACTCTAGTTTAGCCACGGTATACTTGAAATGAATCTCCAGACAGAACGTGCTCTTGGGCAGGACTCACAGCCCTTGCCTGTGGGAGATCAAGTGATCAATTGCAAATATTTGGAAATGTCCTGAGGAAGAATAACTCCCAGCCTGAGTGCAGAAGTGCTCATGAAAAGAAAAAAGAAAAAAAGAAAAACCATGAGAATGTCAAGCAATCAAACATGATGCTTTTTTAGAATAAATATCAGAAACTCTTCAGAGGACACATAATGAAATAGTCACAAAAGACTTCAGAATTATGAATTAGCTAAGTAAATTTAATGTTTTTTTTTCCTTTTATGGAATAGGTAATTTAACAAAAAACCTCTGATAAGCCAAGACAATGCATTACAAATGCATTATTCTCTCTGTGAATTATTGCTGTCCATGTTGTTTTTTTTTTTTGTCATTGAAAAGCAAATCAGACATTTCAAGTCCTTGATTTACAACTGCACCAATTTCCATTTAGACTGGTTTGCTTTTGATTTGAGTTAGGAAACGGGTTTTGGAAGAACAATAATCAATGAATATATAATGGAGTGAAATCAAGCAATCAAAAGTAGTAATTAATTCAGTGCCTAATTCAAGGACATTTTATCCCTGAGTTATTATGGGAAAAGCAGAACTGTGTATTTGTACACCCAGGTTTTAGCTACAATGCAGAACCTCAGGGATTTCCCCCCTCAGAGGCACCTTTTCTGAATAGTGGGGTCACACACAGCTGGCACTGGCTGCAGAGCTGACAGGAGCACTCACAGCACAGGTAATGGCCCAGGACAGCAGAGTTAAAGCACACGAACCCCTGAAGGGCACTCTCATCATGAACAGTGCTGTGGGCACAGCTGCAGAGCATCCCAAAGCTGGAGCCTCCCCTGTTTTTTTCTAGACTGGAGACAGAACTGGTGCCTCAAGTGTGTGAGTGCTCCCTGTCCAGGGGCACCAAACACATCTGGGCAGATGCAGGAGCAGCCCCAGCTGGGCACAGCAGAGCACTCCTCCACATTTTATCCCTCACAAATGTTCTGTGATGCAGCCAGAAGCCATCTCCCCCTGCACCATGTCTGTGGTCAGTTTGTCAAAATCTACTGACAGCACAGCAGCTCTTTGCAGCTTTTTCTCTCTAAGTTATCCAGTTCCATAAAATTTTACTTCTTCACTGGGAGCTGTGCAGCAAATGAGCAGAGCTGTAATACATCCATGCCCATAACTACACTGGAATTCTGCACAACAGCAATTTCATGCCAAGGATCTTTAAAAAACTATTAGCTGCTTTTTCTACTTTGACTTAAAAGTCAATTTGTGACCAGTTTGTTTGGAATTTGTTGTTGTTTTTTTAAATGAAGTTTTGGTTAGGGTTTTTAAAACAGAAATATTTATTTTCTCAAGCTGAAAGCACATGTGGGTTTGCTCACATTTATTAAGGGAATTTATGTGTGTAAAAGCATACACTTCCTTTCAGAAACAGCAGTGTATAAAACAGAACTTGCCACAGAAATACAAAGCAACACTGGCAGTGTGAATGTGGGAGCAATTTTCCTCTTATAACAGGTGGGCCACTGCATTATGGCAATTCACCCATGCAAAGACTAGGAAAAAACCAAATGGGTTTGGTCCAGGCAGAATTGAGGATAGAAACACCACAAATGAGCACTCTGCAGCTCCCATCCAAACCAGCCAGTGCTTCCCAGAAGATCATTCCTCCCACTCCACAGAACTGCTCAAGTTGAACAGATTGCTCCAAAATGTGAAGCATAATTAAGCAGAACACAAGTACCAATTAAGCTCTACTTGCATAGAAGAAACTGCTCAAAAAGCATTGCTCCAATACAGATCCACATGTTTGAGTACAAGGAAATGTCCTGAAATGTTTGTGGTGCTGTGAGCAAACCCTGCTGCCAGGGTGGGGTGGGGACAGGCTGGGACAGGCTGGGGACAGGCTGGGGACAGGGACAGGATGGGGACAGGGACAGGATGGGACAGGGACAGGATGGGACAGGCTGGGGACAGGGACAGGATGGGACAGGCTGGGGACAGGCTGGGACAGGGACAGGATGGGGACAGGGACAGGCTGGGACAGCCCAGGGCTGTGCCCTCACTTCGGGAATTTCAGCAGATCCTGATCTCGGGCACCCAACAGTGCCTGGATTGTTCTTCACAGAAACATCCATGTCCCGGTTTTTGGTTTGCCAAGAAGTGGAACCAGAAGGAGGTTCCAGACACTGAGGTGAAAGGACAGTGCCTGAACCATGCTGCTGCCACTGGTGCCAAAAGGTTATTTGGGACAAGCAGAAAATTTCCTTCCATTTTTCTGTGTCCTTCTTCTGCTTCCCCTGGAAGGCCAATAGGGATAACCACTGTAAGAACTGCTAGGATGTACATGCCACCAACTACACACTTGATGAGCTGCTGTGAAGCCAAAATATTTAATTATTTAAAGCTTTACCATGCTCAGGGTTAGAAGATTTAGATTCCACTAATCTGTCTAAGGATCTTTTCTGCTTCTAAAACTCAGTAATTCTATGACTAGGAGAGGAAGGCCATGAGGTTTAGATCTTCCCAGGCTGGGATCTGGGGCTTTGATCAGTCCCCTAAAATCATTGGCAAATTCAGAGATCTGCTTTGTTTTTGAAATACCACCAACAGAGAGTGATTTGAGACTAATGAACACCAGTGCTTGTAAACACTGGGGCTGTTCTGGCTGACAATGTCTGAGGACTTCTGCAGGCAGAAAACAAATACACAATTAGGAACATGACCAATGCCAGAACGCAGCTTATTAAATTTTCATGCTGACTCTGATTGCTTTCATTTAGCAGCACAGATGTTAAACCAGGATGAGGAGATAGAGTGCCCATGAGAACTGGGAAATGGCTGCAGTACAGCAAGATCTGGGAAGAGTCATCAGAGCAAGTGTCACACACGTGCTGATCACTCCTACCAGTCAGTGGATTTTAAAGACACCACGAGAACATTTGAATATATTAGATTTCATAATTCTGATTGTTCCATTCTGTATTAAGGAAGTCATGTAGCAGCTCTAATGCAATCCATAGGAGGAAATCTGCCAAGGAGCAGGAGGCACAAGGAACAGGCTGAGATGAATGCACCATCATGGGTTAGCTCCTCCTAGAGCTGAACCCTGCACAGAGGAGCCCTTTGGCTCTCTCCCTTTTGCTCTGGGCTCTCACTTCAGGGGGGGCACCACCCAAGGGAAAAGGCAACCAAGACCCACAACTTTTGATGGGAACTTGTGGTCTAGGATCAGCCTAGGGAAACCTGACCAGTCTGCAGGTGCACAGTCTTGTTTATTTTAGGGAGGAAGAATAAAGAATGAAAGTTTCCCTTCAAAATGCTTCAGATTTCATCTTGTAATGTCAATACTCCTTTTATTCATCTGCATGAAATTGAATTAAGTTTTGGCCCAATCCCAGAGTAACAGGACAGTGGAGAGCTGGAGCCCTGCAGACACAGAGGGAGTCTGTGAGAGCTGCCAGGGCTGCTGTGGCCCCGGGGAGCCTCCCCCTGCCCGGGGCAGCTCGAGCTGTGGGCACAGGGCACCACTGCCCCCGGCCCCAGGGACAGCCCTGGCAGCTCCCCCTTCCCCCAGCACCGTTTGTGCCCAAAGCCCAGCTCTGTCAGCAGCCCTGGCACGGGGGCAGTGCCAGACCCCAGCACTGGCACTGCCACAGCACCCAGGGGCACTGCAGGGAGCCAGGGACTGCCACAGCACTGCTCTCAGGAAGGCTGGGGCACATAAAATGGACAAATTCAGTGTTTTACTCTTTCAACTGTGTGAAACCTCCTTTTAAGTGAGAAAGAATTAACTTAAATTAGGACTTAATTAAGATACATTAAGATTAATTAGGACTTAATTAAGATACATTTGGATATGCATCCTCAATTCAAGGTTCCCATGTGTGGGTTTAAGAATCGCAGAAGAGGGTGTAAAGTAATGTTAATTATGCTCCATTTATATTGACTATCTGTATAGCTATCCCTTTCCAATTCTGAGCACCTCTAACGCAATTTCTTCAGGAAAAGCAGCCTTACCCTGAAATTCTTGAGGATCCTCTTCAGTCAAAAGAAATCTCTCCCCTTACAACCATAAATTTATTAAGCCAAGTGAAATTATTCCAGATTTCAAAACATGTCGCTTTCAAACAGCTTTCTTGTGGTTCTTGCACGTTTCCAAAAACAAGGAGACAACCACAGGCAGGTCTGTATCCAGATGAGTGATGCTTCATGTCAGTGAGAAAGGGCTCAGCATCAATGGGGGAAGCTGGAGCACAAATCTCATTTTAAGACTTACTAGTGACACTGTGCCCATGATACTTTGGCAAATCAGTGAAAAAGAGGAGCAGTTTTGAACATCTCAGCAGAGCCAGGCCATGTCAGACACTGCCCTGGGGCTGGGGGAAGGATGTGTCCCCAAAACCCGGAGTTCAGAGTCAGCCTCAGGCCGGGCCCTGCTTGTTCCTGCCCCCAGGGCCCCTTCCCCTACCCCTTCCCTTCCCTTCCCTTCCCTTCCCTTCCCTTCCCTTCCCTTCCCTTCCC